>VBVQ01000492.1:0-43023 GCA_011636635.1 Tetramorium simillimum | reverse complement strand
GGGGGGGGGGGAGAACGAAATCCGCTCCGACGAGACACTTACGCGTCTCGAACAACGTGTCGTACGGCACCCACACGCGCGTACGTATCCACGTTTCTATTCCCGTGGCGTCGTATCGGCGCTCGTTACCCCACACCGAGGCGAGAATAACGGAGCTCCGATTGCCACACGCCCCCTCGTAGCCTTCACACTTTGCGCGCACACTTCGCGCGATCGTACACGGTCGGTTCCCGGAGATGCGTGGAGATATTGAAATTTGCTGGAGGAATGAGGGAGATTGCGCCAAATCAGCGGATTTGAAGACGTCGCGAGGATATCGATGCTCGCTCCTCGCAGCGTACATACGCACAAATATCATATTAGTAAAGCCAGGTCACTGTTCTTCGTTTATACCAACGTCGTAACGAGAATCCAGTTGCACGTGACCCGTATCGATGTCTCTCAGAAGCGGCGCCGTGGAGAACGCTAATAATAATCAAGCATCAACGTATCAATCTCGATTGTAACGCGTTGTGAACATCCCTCGTTATTTCTTAATTGATTAAATATATATATTTATCGCATATATACGATACAAAGATGATGTAAACGCCAACGTGATCTTTGCAAACTAGGAGTCACGCGCGCGCATTTGTTACAATCCTTCATGGGAAGCCTCGTAATCGTCGATGCAGGCCTCGCGGTATCATTTACGAGGCAACCGTCGAAAGTGCGATTATCATTGTTTAACAGTGACCTTTTGATTGAGCGGGACAGCCGCGCAATCGCGAGGCACGAGGGCGGCGCGTTCACGATCGGAAATCCCGTTGCCCGTTTTCACTTGAAAATTTTCCACAAGGATCGATTCCGTGACGAAACTTTTCCCTCCTCCCCCTCGCCCCGTATCAACGGTCACGTTTGGCTACATCCGGATCAAGAAGGGCGGAATTACTCGGGGCGGCCCACGCTGCCGTTTCAACTGTCAGAACTCGCAATCGCGGTGCATGTCTCGTTCATTATCGGCTGACTCCCGGCGCAAATTATACCCTTCCCACGAACAGAAAAAGAAACAGGACGCAAGAGCGATTGTAGATATATTAATAATTCACCGTGCACAGAAGTAAGTGAGCCGAAACCGTCTGAGACTTACTAGAAGATGATTTCTAACAATGAGTTGAGAGATTTGTGTAATGTAAAAATGTCTTTCAAATCGTGTCGCGACTTCAACTTCACACTTTAAGCACAAACAATTAATAAATAAATTATAGTTGTACTAAGAAAATTTTAAATTAGCATTCTAACTTGGATTTACATTTTCTTAACTATCTCTGACGGTAACTTTCCGCCTAGACAAGCTATAATTTACATCAGTCTTAATCCGGAGGCTTAATTATAAGAAAGAAATTAAAGCGGCTGCTGCAGGAGAGTTCTACGAAAAATGTCAAAGTTCAGAAAAGTCAAGTGTGGCCTTCATTTAAATCAATTTTTTCCGTTTTTTACTTGTTGTGTATTTGTCACGTCAAGTTTCCTAATTCGTCTGTCTAGCATCCGCCGCTCATCGCCGCGATTAATGAGCAGAAAAGAGAAGAAAACCCGCCTAGGTCGTGACGTGACGCAACGAGAACTCGGTTGCCTCAGCCCGTTCCATTGTGTCTGAGCACTACCTCCTGTTTCTACTTACACCTACCGACCACGCCATCCTTGTATACTACTGCTCTGCCATGTATATAGGGTGTCTCAGACCTAGCAGGCTACCTTTTATCCAGTTTTTCACTTGAAGAGTTTTTCCTTCAGTTTGAAATCGGCTTTTCCGCAGCTAATAATAATAAATATCGAGGAAGAAAAATTGTTTATTACATAAATTACTATACATAGAATAGTTTTCTATATATGTATTTATAACTCGCTAAATTCTTCAAAGTAAAATCTAAAATCACGAAATTATAAAATGTGAAATGAGATTTTACTATTTGCTTGCATTTACGTTTCGGGAAACTCTTTTTTTCTCAATTGCTCATATTGTAATTTAAAATTTGACGTTCTTTTTTATTAAAGAAAATTTGTCTTTTTATCGAGAAAAAATATAAATCAGTAATTTGATAAACCCAAGATACATTTGTTTTTCTAGTGCACATAATTGCCACACCTCTTCATGTGTAAAAGAGCTGTTAAAAGGTTACACTCACGATCGATACACACCCCTTTGTGTAGCCTTCACGGCCGGTCGCTATTCGCGGTCTTAAACTTTTACCGAGAACTTTCATAGGAGACGAAGAAGTAAAATAAGATTAAGATAATCCGATTACATATGTCTATATTTTCACGCTGTCTGTTTCGTTGCTATATAAACTGCATAATTTATGCTGCATTTCGCCCGCTGCAAAACTCGGCCCCAGATAAGAAAATCGCGCGAATCCGAGAAGCTGTTTTGATCCTTCCTATCTCCCTACGGAGATCGCACGTCCGAGTTCGTCTCGAGAGCGAAACGTTCGGTTCCCCATGCATGAATTTAATATTATACCTTTCTAAAGCAAACGTCCGGCTGCCAGCGACAGCAAAGGTTACACACATCGCTCGCTCACACCCCCCAAGAGCGCGTAACCTTCACGCTGCGATTCCAATCCTATCGCTGCTCGCGGTCGATTTACCGCGAGAAGGGATCGTCGCGATAAATTTATCTCCGTTCGTCTCTCCTTTCCTCCTCTTGAACCGGCTGTGGATTGTCTATATAAAATCTCGAACGACTTACATGTTTAACATAGCGTACGCCCATCGCGTTGATGCGTGATACGTGTTCAACTTAGGAGTCTAAAATTATCCTGCTTGGTTGCACGAAGATATTTTCAATTTTGCTTTAAAGATTGCTCTATTTATATCATAATTATATCAAAATTGTTTCTGTTTTAAAATAAGAAATATAGGATTTTAATTATCTTTAAACTTGTGCAGAAATAAAAGTAGAAATCAATATACTAAATTAATTCAAAATCTAGAATCTAGTTTGTTTGAATTTTTACTTTTACGTTTATCAAAAATAATTTTATTATTGCTCTCTCTCTCTCTCTCTCTCTCTCTCTCTCTAAGTTATTACGTCTATAAAGTACTCACGTGTAACTTTTAAAATATTTTTATCTCCCTACATTAAGAGGAGAATCCATGGAATTCGCGGTGAAATTTGAAATGATATCAGCAGCCTTATCGATTAGCCTTTCCAGCGGTTTCGCAATCGCACGCGCAAAATAGCAAAGGTCGCGCACGTTGCTGGTACACACTCCTGCGGCCGTATAGATAGCCTTCACGGCCGATAGCGCGGTGGTTATCGATTGCGGTTGTTGCATTTCGCAAATTTTAGAATGCACGCCGCCAACCGCCGGCCCGATCTCCTCAGTCGTATCGATCCTCCCATTCCCAGCATAGCTGTGCGACTGTTATATCAAGAATACCTAATTAAAGAATTACATAATCTCTTGCGAAATTACTTTCGGATCAAATTAGCCTCTCTGCGTATATCGCAATGCGACTTTCTATCGAGAGTGTAACGGCACACCGCAGTGTAATCGTGTAAAAATAAAATACTTACCGAATAATTTCGAATAAGTCGAACGGAAACTATATTATTAGATGTACTGTTATTTATTGATTTCAAACTATTATTATGTTAAACTGATATTACGTTATTGTTATTTATTGCTCTATTTTTATTTTAAGGAAATTACGACTTAAATCGATTCAATCCGTTCTTTACATCTCTGACAAAACATTTGAAACATATAGCATTTATGGTTAAATCACGTAATAGTCCTTTCGTTACTTTCGCGAATAGTTCTATACATTTCCGTCTGAAACTTTATACATTACCGATCGTAAGATTACATATAATGCAATTAACATCTCTCAAATGATAAACGGCGTTTGTCGGAACTTTCCATCGGAAGAATTTCGATATGAAGAGAAAAAGAATACTACACCGCAGAGACTCTTCCCAAACGCACGATTAATTTCCGGACCCTTCAATTAGCGTTAACGAACCTCTTCACTTTCCCGAGCCGTTTTCCACTTGATCGACCCACGCGAGAGTTCGCGGGGTTAAGGATGGTACATCCTAAAGGATCCACATCGCGGGAGATAATCGATACCGCGGATATTATCCCAGGCGGAGCGCTCTTGCTTTCTGATATTTTCATCCTGGGCTTAACGAGAAGCCCTCGCTTACGTGTACGCGGAGAGGATCGTGGGATCGTGAAACGAATGCCAGGCAGGTCGCGAGCTGTCTTTAGTAATCTTCAGAGACCTGGCCGATCGTGAGTGGGTGTTCCCAGCTGATCCGCAGGGTGCAAAATATCGGGGCGTTCACCGTTGCATATGACTAAAGGTAGAAGTAATCTCGCGAGTGTGCCCTTCCTCTCTTTCTCTCTGTCTCTCTATCCCTCTCTTTTTTCCTTTTAACCCCGTGCGTTCGATTCTCTCGGTTCGCGGGATCGAGCGTAAAGGTTGCCGAGACGCTAGACGCAAGAAGATTGATGGAACGACGGAAGGCCGTTAATTCTCCTTTTTGTCGTCAGACATCACTGGAAAAGTCAGGAGCTTCGCGTGTCCACTTCGTTCTCCGAAGTGAATTGCGCAAAGATCCCGTGCTCTTAACATGTAGATTTCTGCAGAAAAAGAAAGAACCTTCTCTCACCGTCGTCGTCGCTCCCTTTCTTTCCCGCGCGTCTTTCTCATGAATCCAACGATTAGTCAGACCGAAAGGGCAAGCGAAACGGGGGAATCCTATCCCACGGAATCCTCCGTCGGGTGTCAGTGAGCGTGGATGCATCGTGGATCATACTCGCACATTTCATGTTACGGCGCATTAATTAGTCCATTGCATCGTGGATAATCTATCCGGCGCGCGGGGTCAGATGTAAACTCTGGCATTTCGGAGCACTTTTAGCGCGCCGTTAATCTCGCAGGACGAGGCGAGGCACGCTCTCACGTTCGCCCGTCGCACATCCGACACGGCGGGCACGTCATACAAAGTCATATTTCACCATGATAATACCACTTTGCTTGTAGCAATATCTCGCCATTATATTTAGATTCTAATAAGTACAAGAGAGTACAAGTACGATTTCTGGCGCACGATACGGCGCGCGGGATCGCCCTAAACGTATCGTGTCGAATAGCGTTTTTTACCGAATAAAATGCGAAATTGATATTACGTTGCACAATCCCCCTGTCTGTTGCCGATTGTTACGGCGCCGGCGATTACAATGTTGAAAAGACTTCAATGCTGGGCGCGATTACAATACCGCGGATTTCAACGCCGGCAACTTCAATGCTGCAGATCTTAACACGCCGCGTCCGGGGATTTCAATGCCGGTGATTTCAACGCCGGAGGTTATCGCCTGTAATTTCGTTGCTGGAGCTGCCTCGATTCCTCGGGACTCAATGTAAAAACCCTATTTAATTCTCAACGATTTAATCTCCTACACGTTCTATTACACGAACGTTTTAATTCAACGCCGATAAAGACATTTGAAGTGAGAAGATAAGCGTTTACATGTTCTAGAAATAACAGGTATTATATACGTGCCGTTGCATGTTTGACAAGCCAGTAATCCTTTCGCTCTTGATCGTGTATTCTATTTTTTTCTACAAGGCCGACAATAATTTCAAATAATTAGCGTTGTGTTCTACTACCAGAGAAACAGAAAAAAGGCCAGAAAATAAAACCAAACCTTATGTTAATGATTTATCTCTCCTGTCGCTCGCTCATGAAGCCCATTATAGCTTGCAATTAGGCTAATCGTAATTTCACGAAGTCCCTCGATCGCATCTCCGCGCCTACGTATTATTTCCCTCGGCTTTCTTCGAGAGATCGAAGTCTTATTATATCACGGACGACCTCGCCGAACGATCGTGAAGATACCGTGAAGTCGCAGCTCATCCAACCGCGTCACCGCGTCCAAGAGTCCCGTAAATTCTCTCTCTTTCACTGGCCGGGCGTCTTTTCACTTCTTAAGGCCACCGGTTGCGTCCAGGCACCGTTACACGCTTACATTTCGCACCTCACACAATCGGCGGAGGCGCCGACACGATTAACACACGGCGCTCTCGCGGTCTTGCCGCCCTCTGATCTCTGCCCCACGTTGCGAAATTTGCCCAATCTAAAACGGCACGATTAATCTTACTTTAGCTAATTATCGTTGCTAATAGTTAACGAGTCGTGGAAATCGTCGATTTTCCTATTGATTGTTACATCGTTATCAAACGTCTCCGCTTGTGATTGTCTCGTACTGTGAAATGTTCGCGAAGATTCTGCAATAATCGACCTGGAAAATGATTTATACGAATGTTGATGTAATCCCGGTGAGGTCGAGTCACGCTGGTTGCGAGCGTTTGCGTATCGAAATCTGTTAAGGTGTACTCCTCGAGAGTCGTTTGAGCATCTCTGATGGAGGCAGATTAAAATCGGGGGATTGTGCAAGCAGAGACATTGAATGCGTCCCAAACAGCGTCAGGATGTCCTGCGGAGAGGATCTTGATGCCACACATTGTGTGCGAAAGACAAGTGCCGTACAAAACAGCTTTGCAAGCTTGCCATCCATATAGAGAAGATGTGTAAATTCGCAAACTGAATGTTACCAAATAAACGCGACGATATAAATCTTTATAATATTCTCACAGAACTCGATATACATTAAAGTTATAATCTTAATTTATATAAAAAATATGACATTTTTTATGTACTTTAGAAAGAAATAATTTTCCCTTTAGAAATTAAATTTAAAATAACTTGTATTCTGATGTGACAAACATAAAATTGTACGAGATGTTGTAAAAGAATACAGAATTTGTCATATATCGATTTCTATGAATATTATATAAAGAGATGTGTCATTATGCCATAACATGTATATAAATCGAAACAACGAATTAATATCGCATTATATCTCTCTACATGTCTCGCTGGGTTTTATATAAAATATTTTGCGCCAATATGTCTTGCCAAATATGTCTTGTTGTCGTCGATGACTTTTGCACAATACTTCATTGTTACGACGAACTCAAGACGATTTCAATCTCAAGTAATAATGTTGTATAATGTAACGCATAATTTGGAGCGCATCGACTTCTACCGATATTTTAAGCGGCCTCGGTGACCTTTCATGGACGAGAGAGAAAACAGACCAGCGCGTCGGGATGCATCTCCACGGATGATAATTGACGAATACGTAATGGGTGACGTAATGCCGCGTGGGCGGCGATTGAAAACGTTGCCCTCGGAATAACACGACACTGACGATACGCGAAATATTACGAGCTAACTTGTCCATAGTTAACGCCCATTAATGTAAAATAAAAGTAATCATCATTCCTCACCCGTTACGAGCGGCAGTTTATTTCACTTTTGGAAAGATGTACGTCGTAAATTTGTATTTGCAATCTGTGAAATACCTGGTAAACGAAAAATTTAAAATCTACAAATTATTGATTGTTAATAAGCAAGCAGGTAATAAATAAATCACAAACATTAACGTACGATACTAACGTATCGATTTTATATTTAATCTGTAAACACATTAAATATTCTTCCGAGAAAGTATTTTTTTAGAAAGAATCTTTTCTCTCTCTCTCTCTCTCTCTCTCTCTCTGGTTAACTTGGAAACATAATTTAGTCTATATCCGAGATTGCCGGAACATTTCTGGCGTTTAACGTGAAAGATAGGGATTTTAGTTACGGTTGCGGTTACGATTCGATGCTCTACTTAAAAGAAGGAATCGGCTGTTGAAGTCACGCGAAGAAAGTTTAAAGCCAGGAACGGCGAGACTGAACAAACTTCCGAGGCCGTGGGCGCTGAAAAATTCACGAAATCAATACACTGGGTGAGAATAAATTTCTTCACCATTATTGCGCCTTCTCCGTTTAATCCTTGAATTAGCAAGCGACTTTACGTAATATTTCTCATTCGATCGCAATGGTCTTCGCGTTCTTCGCGAATATTAAACGATATTTGATCTGTTGCTCTTTAACATTTAAAGGCAACTAAAATACGTAAAATAAAATGTTACATGTATTTTTAATACTTTTCAACTTTTTTTTTTCTCATTTTATTATAATTCCCTAAGGAATTCTCAAAGGTTGCTTCAATAAGGAAGAAAAATATTTCATTTTATGTTTAATTTTGTATTTTATGATCCATTAACTCCATTATCCTAATTGATACTTATAATCATCGTTACTATCGCGCCGTAAATATTTCGCGGATTTAATGCTTTTAGGAATTCTCCTAGCAAAACGTACGCGTTTCTTGTTATCCAAGGTATGTCGTTTTTGTAAAAGGTATCGAGACGCTTATGCCACGCGTAACTGCCAACAATCTCATTAATCGCATGCACAAAAAAGGGACCGAGGCAAATTGTAGTGCCGCCGGTATTTTCATGGAACTGCGAAAGCATGCAATTGTCGGTCCAATGATTTGACAAAGAGTCTGTATATACAAGAGAGAAAAAGAGAGAGAGAGAAAGAAAGAGAGAGAGAAAAGATACAGAAAGACCAGAGTCACGGAAAGATACTCGAGGCTTAATTGACGACGACTTTCGCCGCTTATTATGCAAGCACCGACTTTATCCGACTTTTCAAGGTCTCGGAGTCGCGCGTCGAAGAAAAAAAAAAGAAAAAAAAATTTTCTTACCCAGGACCGACGAAAAGCGCCGCGGGTCTGCGGCAACCGCCGGATTTCTGATTGCCTACTTTTACCGCTGTAATGGGCCGCGTGACCGGACTCCGGAGTGAACCAAATCTCCTTTACAATCGAGTGCCCCGCCCAAATAGGCAGCGAGCAATCAAGTCGTTCCGGCGCGGTTTTGCGACGGGGAATGGGGGCTTAAAACCGCGGTGCGCGCACGTGCGTACGACGATGAAAACGCAACTGCGAGATCACATAATTCCACGGTGGTGCGATAATGAGTGCTTTTTAGGTCGTAAGTCCGATCGTTGAATATCGGCGGGCATAACGAGCGGCGATAGCGGCGTTCTCGGCGAGCGCGGGGACCGCTTCCCGTAGCTCTTTAAAATGATCCACGAGTCCTCCGTCACGTGCCTGTTAATCTCCTTCCAAGTCCCACGTGATACCGAGCATATGTACTGCCACCGTTAATGGAGATCGAGCGTTGTCCATGTTTGACCGCTCTAATCGCTGACTTGCCATAGACAGACGGGTCATTTTTTTTCTCCTCTCCGCCGATCCGAGCAACTGCAAAGTGACGACTATATAATAGAATAAAGAGTTAAACTGCTCGCAACTGATATTTCCCCTGAAATATTTTCTAATTCTCTTTTCTAAATAAATAGGCGGAAAATCGTTACGTAAAAAGTTGTGCAATTAATAAAGTTTAAGAGAATATTAGAAGGTAATCGCTCTGGTAAAAGAAGTGATAGTATCAGTTATTTTAACATGAAAAAAATCTAATTTATGTATATAGCTATATTAAATGTAAATATTGCACTTCTTGTAACAAGCGAGGAACAAAACACGGCTGGCTGCCTGCAAAGAGCCCTCCTCGGCCGTTCGCTTCGGAAACCGCGAAAGTCTGCGAATATTGTTTTTCCGACGTAATTACGAATTATAGTCGCGCCGTCACGTACACAATGATTTATTGATTTGAGCGTAAATATATATAGATATAGATATATATATATATATATATATACATACGACGCCGGGCGGACGCCCGTGCAACACGGAACGCCTTAAACTGTATAAACTGTCCGATATTATGCAAGCGGCGCTCCAGTTTCAGAGCACCGCTTCGGTATTCCAGCTCACTTTCACTCATTCACTCGCCGACTCTTTTATCCTGTGTTGGGAGTCCCCTCTCTTTCTCTCTCGTCACCCTGTCTCTATTTCCCTCACGCGTACTCCTCCGTCTCTCTCTCGTTCGCATGACTTTCACTTCTCTCAGCTTCGCGAAGTCCTTCTTTTCCCTCGCGCGTCTCGTTCTGTCGCCGTGCGGACTTCCACCGCGCGCGCGAGGCCGCCTCGGGGGAAAAGTCACGGAAAAAGCCGTGTTTATATTCATATGGCTCGTACGTGTATGTATAGTTCGCGTATGGTTCGTTACGAGGCGGCGATTTTATAGGAGAGCGCGCCGATATACCAGAACGATTTCCTGGTGGCGCCGTTTCGATGGCGGCGGTTCCGGCCGCGGAAGCGGCCCCGGGTTGGCGCGCGGTCCTGGTTGCGTAAATGCACGACGAATATGAGATACTAATAAATTACCGCCCCGCCCGGAGTTCCGGATTCGAAGACCGCCGCGGCAAAATAATCGCTCGCGCAGGTGCGCGAAGTCTCCGCAATCAATTTTCGCAACGCCTTTTTCGTCGGGAGCTGTCTTTCCTTCGCACCACACGGTGGTGTTCTCCTTGCGGGAAAAAAAATTATTATACAAATACTATCGCAACTTGCAATACGGCTTGCGTAAAAATTCTTACGAGAGAGGTTTGATTCTTTAGGCGAACGACTGCCTGTCACTTCTTTATCACAGAGTTGCAGCGTACAATTGGGCCCGCGATTTCGCATCGTTCAATGGTGCAATGTTCGCGCCTACATTCTATCCGCACCCTTTCGTGAGAACATTATTTGAGAGTGTCTCTTTTTCTTTCTCCTTCTCTCTCTTACCGAAAGACCGAAAACCGCGGTTTTTTGCAAAACAGTTGCTGAACTGAAAGAATTTTGCAATTTTTTATTACAACGAGCCCGATACTTCTTATTTATTTTCCATTATCGAGAATGTTAAAAGATGCTTGCCTTTAGTCCAGTTAACAAGCTCTAGCTCGACATCAAGGGAAGAAGCTTGAATAAAAAGGCCTTCAAGAAAAAGTCGATAAAAAATAAAATTAGGAAAAATTAGTAAACGCGAAATTGAAAAATAGAGAAAATATATTCAATTATTACTTGAAAATTGGACGATAATGTATACACGTTCAAATACCGCACTGATAATGATTAGATACAGCGGAAATGGCGTGTTTTGTATACAGCACAAGACGTGGCGTGTGGTCGTATTACAATTAGCAATCAATGCAATGTGAAAACGTGAGATGTTCGTGTAATTAGCGATCAGAGATTTCAGTGAAACCGCGAGTCAGCGCTACACGTCGGATACATGTTTAGCAGCCGTAAAAGGCTGCAACGCACTTCGTGTCACTTTAGCAATCGCGACGCATCATTTGAGAATTTCTAGGTCGGCACGCGTCTCTACTTGCGAGGCGTTCTACTTGACATTTAGTACCTTGTACGCCGGGTGCAACGTTCTCTCGTCACCGCTCTACGTCGCGGTGCGTTATTCGCCAGGCGCACTTCTAGAACGTATTATTTGCAGATGATATGCCATACTGACTAACGCACTAGAATGTTGCTGGCCGCAGATACCTGATTGCATTATATTTCGCAGGTAATTCCACTTCCACCGTCAAATGTCAGCGACGCGATGGAAAATTGCGTTACTGTGTGAATTCCTTATGTAACGTCGGGATATACACACAAGGTATAGTTGTAAGATGTTTCAAGACAAATTCACCAGCTTTTCAGCCAGCGTAAAAATTAATTACAAACATTGTAGACTCTATTCAGAATTTTACAATAGCCGTCGTTAACAACTAAATGGTTATTAAATACAGTATGGAAACTCTTAACGAATATCCAAGCCAGTTCGATACAAGGAAAGATTGAATAATGAAAAAATATCTGAAAAAAGTATCCTACATTGAATATTCATTGCTCACCGCATTCCTCGGAAACGGAATTGCCGCAACCAGAGATTGGATTAACGAGAGCGATTGAAAGTAAGATTTTGGACCACCCCGCAGACAGGGACAGCGACCTCGCGATCGCTTTCAAGGTCGCTAGTGAAGGATTTCGAGGTCAACCGCCGCGTTGACCAGAAAGAGAGAGAAAGAGAGAGAGAGAACGGGATCAGGAGCTCCACGTGAAAACAGATTCCCCTGACGTCAATCGCCGCGTACGCGTCCTTCTACATCCGTGCGGTCGAGGACGTTCGTATCCCGTTCAAATCCACCTCTTTCCGTCGTTCCGGCATTTCCCGGCGACCTTCGCGACCGAATACTTCGGCTGGCCGATGCCTTCAATGCCGCCAGGAAGACAACGTGACTCTTGCTCCGCTAAATGCGTAATTACACGCGCGTGTACAAACTGCAAGTACCCTGCAATACCCTTCTGTCGTGTCCAATTTCGCGTTCGAGAGCGCGACTTGCACCTGCGGTCTAGATAATAAACGTCCCCCGCAGATTTCGCGAAGCTCCCGTGTATACGTGTAGGCGATTACGTACAGAGGGATTTAGTAAACGGACGGTACTTTCCTGCAAGAAGAAACTAAATTGCACGGCGAATTAAGCGAATGGTTATAATGCGTTTTTAGTCTCGTAAAACTCGTAAGTGCATTAACTCACGCTATACCGCATAAAACTCGTCGCCACTATCCCGGGGCAACGTGAATTAACCGGGGCGGAGGTGGGGGAGCAATTAATTCCCTCGGTATTCCACTCGGTATATCCGCGCGCGCAACCGCGCGCACTTAATTAGTCGCGTTCTCTGGAAATCAATCTTGCATTCTCCGATCTCTTCTTCCCAGCGCGATCGAGATCTCCCTAATTTTTCCCGGTTACCTAATTTTAATCGCCGTTGCGATAATACAGGCGCTCGCGCGCCCGGCAAATTCATTATTGCTCGTCATTAGAGCGCGTATCCTCCTCTCCTCCCCCCCCCCCCCCTCCTCGGGATTGATGATTGCACAACGGTATGCGTATGGGAAGCAGACGGTGCATTCAAAACGCCACTCGGACATGCCTGGGCACCCACGCGTGGCCACGCGCCGCGGATCCGCCGCGTTCGCGTCGCGCGCAAATAACCCGGCGGTCGCCGCCGCGCTGCGGCTTCTGGAAAGCGAAAAACCGCCGCACGATAATAACGATAATGGCGCTTTTGTCCCGCGTGTGCGTCGCGTGACTAAAAAAATCCCGGCCGTCCCATCGAGACATTGGAAAACGCGCGCGCGGACGTGTGCGCGCATCTCCGAGTTGCGCTGTTTCACCTCGCTTTCACGACGCTCCTCCATCCTCCGGTCGCCTCGGTCGGCTCGTTGGTAATTTTCGCTTTTTTTTTTTTTCCTTTTTATCAATCTTCTTTTTCTGCCTCATTTTCCGCGGATGATGATTGAGGAATGGAATGCGCGAACGCGCTTCCGACACGGCGCCGATATCCATTCTTCGGCCACGATTGCACGTTTTCTCATTAAGTCGCAATTATCTCGGTTTCCAGGGGCGCTTATTAATCAACCCGGGCTCTATAATCAGAGGGAAAACCTCGCCGTGAAAGACCCCTCGGCTCTCGGACTTCCTCTTGCGAGAGAGGATTGCCGCGGATTGCGAAACCCGGGCAGTGCGAGATGCGCGCGTATACATGCCGCGCCTCGCGCGCTTTTCCTCGTGCGTGTCTCTTGCGTGCCTTGCGTTGCCTTACGTTCGGGAAAATTAATGCCTCCGCATTGTTGCGGCTTCTCCACGCGCGACGCATTTTCTACGTCTCTTTCACGTTCTCCACCCTGCCGCGCCGATATCCTCGCCGAGACTTGTCGTGAGAGCGTTTCTCTATCTCTAACAATAAGCGGACAGTTGAGTCCTCGCGAGCTAGAAATAGTCCAGTAAACACGTACGGACGTTACTAGATATAGCCGCGTCGAGCGCAAGGTCGACCAAAAATCCGGCTGCTTTTTCCGTTACGCAATCCGTCGCTGCATTTATCGCGCTCGCGTTTCAACATGCGAGTACGACAAGCGGTACGCAATGATAAATGGCCGGCAATCGTGTCACGCTCGTTCGAAGCTGAAAATGTTTACGACATTTCACGGGCCGAGTCGCCCCTGCGTACGCCACGACGGAATAAATGGATTATAATCATAACTCATACCAATGTCGACGCACGCTTTGTTCGTATAATTAATGAATCTGCATTTACGCCGAGCTCTTAGGTGAAATTATCGGCTCATGCATAACGCGGGGTTTAATTATTAAAGTGGGATGAATCTGCGAGATGAAGCACGAGCCACACGTGAGGACGGCTCGTCCCATAAAAAGCATTAAAAAACTTGGATTCACTTAGATTTAAGTTTTATTAATTGCGTATGAATTTTTTACAAAGTAATGAAGTAAAAGGTTTTTTTTTGTCGAAATACATTAGTCGTAAATGAAATGGAGAAACAAGTAGATTTGATTAAAAATCTTTTATATGTATTTTGAATTGTGCGAAATTAATTTATGTGCGAGATTTATCTTCACAGTAATCCGATCGCAAGGAACAACAATAATCTTTGGTAGTATAACAAACGTTGTCGGCCTTACATATCCGTACGAGGCCTATTAATCCGCGCACTATGTTCCTATGACTTCCTTTGTTCTACCGTTTCGCAATGCGGACTGCATAAAAATTTTATTTCGCAATTCCGTGGAGATCTAGGATCGGATAAACTATGCAAGAGGCCATATAAGCTTCGATAGGATCAGACGCATGTCCGATTCGGATATGTATTGTATAATCGGGTAGAAGCCCGCGGGGGATTTAAGAGGCGAATTTTGATCTGGCGATAATTTCAATTGCGATTCGGAGAAAGAAGGGAGATCCTGCTGGCCTTTAACGTTAAATTAATTGCGCGCTCTGTCTGCGTTGTACATACGCCGAGGGCGTTGTAATACGCTGAACAGCTTGCGGATGTTTTGGATTTCAAACTAATAGGCATCTCGTTTCGTTCCAGGATGTCAGCGGAATACCCCGAGAAGCGCGAGAGCCAGCAGAAATGAGGCAGTCTTGGAATTCGAGTGCCCCGAAGAATTTGGATACTATCCTCATCCGCGTGACTGCACGCAGTATTACGTGTGCGTCTTCGGCGGCGCTCTGCTGGAATCCTGCACGGGAGGCCTTATGTACAGGTACGCGAAACTAAAAGCACGTGGATTACGTGGGGAAAACAGCGAGAAGGAAAAGTCAAGGTCCGCATGGGAAAGCGTTGGCTCGACATTTCATTTCGGCAGGAACGTTTCGTCAGAATTTATCTATTGTTAGCGTGTGGAGAGATCGATGGCGTCTCGCCTCTGTTTCCGCTCCGATTTTGCGAGAGGAAATCTCGTGGAAAATCTACGATTCCAGAAGAAATACTGCTCTTTGATATCTCGCCGCGAAACATTGCCGCACGTTAGCGTTTAGTGTCGGGACATTAAAAATCCCGCGTGTAAGCGTTCGCGAAGTTCTAAGATTACGTGCGAGATAATGAAAGATGGTCGACGTGAGGAATTCTTCTGCTCGTTACCGGAGTTTCTGCCGGTAGACACACATATATATACATATATATATATATCTCATCGCGCGCGGAGTCGACGACCGCGTTCGCGATCACCGCCGCGGAGCGGCGGGGCGCGTTCCC
The DNA here is from genome assembly GCA_011636635.1 of Tetramorium simillimum. Taxonomy (NCBI): domain Eukaryota; kingdom Metazoa; phylum Arthropoda; class Insecta; order Hymenoptera; family Formicidae; genus Tetramorium; species Tetramorium simillimum. The sequence continues at coordinate 27,567 of VBVQ01000492.1, read as the reverse complement.
GAAGAGAAAAGAGGAAAAGAATAATAACCGTGGAAACGATTCCGCGCTCCTGACGACCGATCGGCTAATATGGTCGCGGATTAGCGGCGAGGTGAAATTAGGCAAACGGTGCAGTAATGGATGCGCCGAATCGGGCGTACGCGTGCAATTGTCGAGCGGGCGTATATGAGGAGCCGGATGCGCGCGACCCGTCCCGCGCTCCCGGCGTTGGATTACGAGACTCGTGAGAGATTTCGCGTTGCAACGCATCGCGCGAATGGAATCGCACTTTCCCGCGAGCGCGCGCGACTGTAGACCGAAAATTCGACGCGAAAATGTATTCCTCGAGGTATGCTCCGGAAAGAATGGAGATTAACTCTTTACTCGCGTGAAGTTTTGGTATACATATATTATTTGATATATATTAGATCGTGTGAGGTATAATAGTACCCAAATAAAAAAATTGTAACTTTTAAATAAAGAAAAATTTATGCCGACTTTTTTAAAAATTATTAATTTGTTGTTATTCGTTTAAAAGTTTATCTCTTAACATGTAATTTCGGCTAATTTTCTTAAATCAATTGGAAAATATTTAATTCATAATCATTTTAAATCAATTAAAAGTATTGAGAAAGATTTAATTCATAATAAGTATTTAAAAACTGCTGGAGTACTCTCCGGTAATGAAGGGTTAAGCGATAGAGCGAATCGTTTATCAAACCGCGAGTTAGACGCAACGCGATCACGTGTCTCGACACGTAAGAGTGCGAATGTCAGCTCTTATGTCTTACAAATGATCCGACAGTTGCGTTAGCCGATGTTCGACCAGCGCGATGAATTACTTTCAATTCGCCGTCTGGATTTGCACGGTAAAAGGGGGTCGTACGCGTAACCCTGGAGAAAAGGAAAAAATCGATCAGCCACACCTCGCCCGATACGAACGAGCGTGAACGAGTTCGCCGCGTCGAAGCCGGTTGATACGGCCCAAGGTACTTAATGGTAACGCGATACCCAAGTACGGGTGAGATACCGAGACGGCAGTTCCAGGAGTAACGCACCAAACGCGGCTCTCGATGACAGACGGGTTTCCGTCCGGAATTCTCGGAAAACGCTTGTTCTCGAACCGATATCGCGCCGCGTTGAACCGAATGGCATTTCGTTATCTTGCGGGAGTACCGTCGTAGATTGCTGATTCCCTCCTTCTCCTTTCGACCCTTTGTCAAATCGTCCCGAATCGAATAATTCGCGAACGATTCTAATGCGTACCCTTTCATAGATTTAAACGAAACTCTCCGATCTTATTTTTGTTTCATTGATTATCAGAAAACTATTCTCATTGTTTGTTTCATCAATTATTATCAAGAACTTTAATTATTCTGTAGTTGCAATTTTGTCAAACATTTAAACAAGTCATGTCTGCCTCATTTCGTTGCTTGATTTTAATATGGGTGTGGAATAAAGGTAATTTTGTGAGATTAAAGACGAAGTAAAATTTCATTGGATCTTTTTCTTTATAATCCGTTTATAAACCATTGTTACCGTTGTTACCATTTTGCCACCGTATATGATGAAATATCTCCTTTCCGCCACTTGTATAATCTACCCCGATAATAATTCAACTTGTTTAATTAAGTGAAAATTATTGATAATTCCAATATACATTCGAACGGAATGGCGGTAGGTGTGTCCTCAATATTGAGTCATTGGGATGTAAAATGAATCGACATTTTACCATTTAATTACGATTTTGTCGGGTTGAACGACGTGCGATGAAAAACTTAGCGATATAAAAATCTTAGAAGCGTCTTGATAATTCTTAAATATCGTAATGCTATTTAAATATCATTCGTACCGCAATCAACCGCAAGCATATTCTCGCTAATTCGAAAATAAAAGCTTTGCACTTTACGTATGTATGTCGCCTGTACATTTTCTTACGGCGAGTAAATGAGTCTTAATTAGCGTAAGTGGCGGAAGAGGACTGTGTAGAGTAATTTTCGCGTAACCGAGGGAAAAATGTCGAGTTGTGTATAGAGGAACGTAATGTAAAATAAGCGAAATGGGAAGTGATACGTCTCGCGTCGTGCAAATGTAATTTTAATGACACGGCGGGCGCGAGAACTCGCGTGTAAAGCCGCGATCATAAGTGTCTAATGAACGTTAACGACCCGATACTGAGAAATCCAAATCGTTTGCCTTCTTTCCCCAGCCACGACTTGCAGACGTGCGACTGGCCGCGAAACGTAGGCTGCCCGGAAGGAGTTCCGTCCAACAAGGAGGCCGAGGAGGATCCTCTGCTGGAGAGGTGAGTTGTGATTATTTCGACATCTTATTCAACGGAAATACCTAGAAAATTATTTTCCTAGTGTAATATCTTAATCGTGTGTATGCCAATAATTATAAATTTGCATTAATATAATATTTTTTAAAGAAAACATTTTATTATAAGGCTGTCTTTAGAACACGGGCATTATTTTATTTTACTTCCTCGTTATCGTGTCGCAATAAGTGTCATACATGGAAACGTCGCGTTTCACAAAGTGTTTTTGTTTTGCAAAGTTTTCGTTTCGCTACGAAAACGACATGAGTAGCGGCGGCGCATTGCATTCCACACGTGAGACTTAGTTTTCGACGCGATTGCAAAACAATGGCGGGCACATACGCGCGTTCGCGAGCTTCACCCACGCTCGCGACAGCCGATGGGAGAAAAAGGCGAGAGTGAGAGTGAAAAGAAAGAGAAACAGCGGCTCGATTAAGGCGACTGGATTGCTAGGAGCGCGCGCGCGCGCGCGCGGGGGAGACCCGCGGGGAGAGCCATTAGTTTCGATAGAACAACCTCGCGATCGCGTTTTCTCGGCTGCGGACGCGTCGAATAAGTAGCAAAAGCATCTCGCGCGCACAATCCTCGAACGCGCGCTCTCGATTCGACGTGGACGAAGAGAGATATCGGTAGTATTACGCGTCGATAAAAAAAATAACGTACGTTCGAACGACAGGCTCGTTGTTAGAGGCCACTTCGTTCCGCCTGTAAACCCTCACGGACTCGCTTTCGTTTCTTATTATTATTACTCTCCAACATAAATTACTCTAATTTAAAATTTAATTGTTGCCTCACGATAAAAATAAACCGCCGCGAGTTTGTTTGAACAACCGTGTTATATTTCGGAAAATAATACCGCAAAGTCGTTTACTTTTTTCGTTCACTCACCGTTGTTCATTATTGAAACGTTATTATTGAAACGCGTAGGAAAATTGAAAAAGGTATACAAGTCACGTAATATTTTTATTACTCTTATACGCAGACGAGAATGCAAGGAAAGTAAAACAGGTCGAGCAAACCGAGTCGTACATACCTGCTAGAATTAATTAATTTGTCTCGTTTGTTACATGTGTAAATAAAAACGTGTATGTACGTATTTGTATGCGAGATTGAATCTTTTCGAGCAGCCGAGACAGCCGGGTCTCTCGTTACATAAAACCCGAAGTTGGGCAACGGCGCAGGCTGGATACTCATTAATTGTATTGTGCACGAGTAATCGGGGAAAGAGTTTCTCAACTACTCGCTTCGTCTCGAATTCCGGGTGTCCTTGCCGTTAAAAAGAAATCCTTAGGGAGACAATTCCGCGGTTTCATATAATCGCTGACATCTCCCCGAGAATTCAGCAAGAGAATTGTTTCACGACTAGCTTCCAAACGGCGCGGGCGCATAGATGCTTGAAAGTAGATACTTGAAATTCTGATCATTTCTTCCTCGGCTGGGTATATTTATTATGTTAGCTTGTATTATTTCTATGCAACTCTTGTACGGAAATGTAGGTCCACTCGCTTGCCGCATATTTGTATGCGTAACATAAACATCACATAATGTATCGTCAGCATTAGTATTATGTGTGATTCTCCGTGTTGAATTGACGTTATCAAACCCAGTAAAAAAGAAATCTCGTTAACGCACAACTTTGCTATCCCGAAAATAAATAAATTTTTATCCTCGCGACCGAATCGGCAATTCTCTTAAAATCAAACCGTTACGATCATAGATCCGCGAAACTCGAGACGCTGCAGGAACAGCAACACCAACGGCAACAGCAGCAGCAATTACGAGATCAGCAGCAACAGCAGCAGCAACAACGACCGATCCAGAGACAGCCGATCACGGTTACAACCGCGTCGCCGCCGGTCTCGCAGATCACCGAGAGGCAACTGAGACAGCGACAGCACTCGAGGACGAATTACCATGAGGATGAGTACGGTCCCGCCTCGGAGGTCGAGAACGATCGGCAGCAACGGGTGTACCGGGGACAGCCTTCGACGATCGGCCAGGTGCAGCGTGATCGCGACGGTCTTCGACGGAACATAATATCGGTGAGCCGCAATACCGTTATTATGATTAATTAATTAATTAATTTAATTATCTTAAGATGGATTTAATTCTTTGATGAATATAGAATGATTATCTAAATAAAATTCAAAAAGTTCAAAAATATACGTTTCAACAAATAATTCTCTTCTTGAAAGAACATATTTTCTAATTGAGAACACAGATTGAAATAATTAAATGATTAAACGAGTAGCTAAGTAGTTTTATTAATAACAAACGTACGTGTCATAATGCCATTCATGCTGTTCGTGGTTCAATCGCATAAATGATTACAGTAGTTATTGACGGTTCTTTTTTAGAGAAAACGCAAATAGAAAGTTGCATTGAATAGGCGACGGACGCGTCCATTTAATGTCGAATGTGAATTTGATCAATTAGCAATGAATACGGCAATTCAAGGATACCGCTGGCAATTGAGTTTATGATGTCGCGTGTGTTTCTAGGAGCGGGAGAAGGACAGCCTGGTGAGCGCACGTGCCCAAGCCGAATCTCATTACAGGTTGGTAACGAAGTTACAAATCGCTCTTGAGAAAAGAAAATGCTTTTCGTCGCGATTAAGTAAGACTTCACAATTTGGCCGTGATTTCTCTCCGCGAAACTTTAATATCCCGCGTTAACGCCGGCAATCGTCCCCATCTCTCCGATCGTATCTATCCCTTGATTGAAATTTTACGTAATAAGATGATATTCTGATACGCTACATATTTCATCGTGAAAGCACCGTAATTGAAAGAGCTCTGTTGCGTTACCCTCTCGCCACGTTAATCTCTTTTCACACTTTAGAACGCCTGTTCCAACCACTGAGTCGCCAAGGCTTGCTAAAACATTGGCCTCGACCGTGGCACCGGTCTTGTCCAAGGCTTACTATAGTGATCCAGATCAGAGTTATCCATATTACACGATTTACGACGATGACGTTTCTATTTATAAAGACGACGGTAGGCAACTTCCTCTGAATTACTTTAGAAAATCTCGAACATAGCTATATAGAATAAACTTTCTGTTGTATTGTTGTGTTGTCCAATATTTGTGTTTCAAGATTTGTATGCCTCGAACAAAACGCAAAAATTGAGAAACTTTAAACGAAATCTTTCACTACGGTTACGCATTTTATTATTTTTAAGTCTGTTTTTTTAAAAAAACATTTTTATTAATGATTGTCAGATAAAACTAGTAATGTTAGAACGAGAAATATCTTAATTTTTTGTAAATTAACAGCGCAATCTTCAATAACCTTACATCATTTCATGTAGATTACAATCAATACACCATCAACCAGTCAGTGCGGGTACAACAACCGAACGTGAGAATTAGCGAGGTGAACACGAAGCAGTACCAGAAGCCGAAGAAGGTCGCCGTGAACGAGGCGGACAAGTACAATTTGAATCACGACGTGCAAGATTACGATATCTACGAGAATCAGGTATGTATATATAATCCACGCAACAACGGATTAAATGAGAAAAGTTAAAGTCGTTTCATCTCTGCCAGAGCATTTCTTAGCAGCTAAAGATGATTTTTTTTTCATATTTCAGGCTCAACTGAACAAGAACAAGTTCCGCATTTCCGACGGTCAACAGTTCAGGTAAGAGATTTCTTCCTTAATTATTAATAATATCGCTGATCGAAAGATTCAAATGTGTTTTTATTACACAACGGATTTATATAATAACTGTTAGAATTGCGTTTAAATGTGGTAATTATCGTTGAATATTATAATTGGAAAATTATATATCACGTCACTTTTCATTCCAACAGTGAATTAATTCTGATCAAATTGCATCCTATTCTTTTGCAATACAACAATATACGTATTTAACAACGTACAAAGAATAATACGTGCATTAGCTTTTCTCTCAAACTCGCTGTTATTTTTAAAAATTACTTCTCTCGTGCCTGCCGCATCCCCGCTAATGGATGCACCTCTCTCTCGCGATTTGTCATCTAAAACTGTCGATGTTCACGCGAGCGCGCGAGGTTGTCGCGTCTAATCACCATTTAAAAATAGTCGCCGCGTGCGAGAGCACTAACAAGTCGATTCAAGACCTGTCGCGCCGGTTTCTATCCGGATATCGGAACGAATCCGACGCGCACATCGGCGCGAGATCCAGCAATTACGCGACGTCGCGATTCCATTAATTTATTTACGAATGCAGGACGAACGTGCTCAGCCATCCCGTGGTCCACGTGACGACGCCGAATGTTATCGTGGATACCTTTATACCGCTGACTACGAGCACGCAGACTCCCAGCACGACCAGCAGACCTTACACCGTCAATGCACCGAGGTATAACGCTCGGATTTAATTAACTTTTCCCCGCAAATAAGCGTAGCTTTAAAACAAGGCGTAAAACATGTTCGGATTTATTACATCGGTATCGTACCTGTGACGTGAAAGGACGAACGAATATTACCTCGGCCTTCGATATGAAATCGTAAAAAATGATTTATCTCTACTCGAACTAAATTCATCCGTCTCGTGTGTGCTTTACGAAGACAGCGCCTCGCAGCAACTCTTTGTCGTGTTCCGAATAACTTTTCGAGTTATACCATTTCGAGGACGCCACTTATGTCGGACGGATTTAAATGTCTTCGCGTCGAGTAGAAACGATTTTGTTTAACCGGGCTTGCGCATGGCGCGAGGTACGAAAAGGACGTCCCTGTGCCGATTTCCGTCGGCCGAGACCCGATTTCGCCGGGCTCTCGGCAAAACGAAGTCCCTCGCTTTCTCCGCGACGCAGTAAACGAGCATTTTCCTTATTCATCGCCGCCGGAAATCCTCGGATCTTATCTCTTGCGCTCCAATTTTCCTCCTCTCTTCTTCTTTTTCCAGCCGAGGTCGGCCGCAGCAGATCCACCGTGGCACGGCGCCGCCGTAAGTTCATTGTCAATTCACTTTCTTCAACGGGCCATGATTTAGCTGATGTATAACTATCGTGCCTCACTCACAAATACACGAGCGTTTCATGATGATACGCAGTGCCGTGTGCTCACTTTCAATCGACTTCTCAGACGCGGAACAGCACGTTTACCCGACGATTTCTTTTCAACGCCGTTTAATCCTTTCCAGGCGATCTCGACCCACCTTGAAGCCCTCCACCGAGATCGTTTCGAAGGCGCAGGAGTTCGTTGACATCTACAGGTATCCCCCGGTAAGACCGGCGCCGATCTACCCGACTCCTCAGGTAGACAAACCGGCGGCCAAGTGTCGCAGGGATGTCTGTTTGCTTCCGGACTGCAGCTGCGGCGGTTCCGATATACCAGGTAATTTAGCGACACCGTGATAATCAGCCTTGCCGTGAAAATCGCGTAGCGCGGGTTGGTTAAGCCTACGCTGGAAACGTCGGACCAACCTTGATTGTAATTCGAGATATAATATCTTTATGTTCGCGTAATAAAGGCAAAATTACGCGGTTTAAAGTCGCAGTTAAAGCTAGTAACTGTGAGATTTGCGAGTGTCGGATACTACGAACTGGTTTTAAATTCCCGTTTTCGAAACGTTCAGTTCGATCGTTCCGATTACTCAAGTAGACCGGAAATGACGTTCTGCGAGCCCAGAAAGAGAGACGGAAAAGTTTGCATTTCGCGTGCCGGAAGTCTGGGCGCTTGCCGACTGAATGTAAATGAGGAAGTGGGACGCTCGTCTTGGAAAGCAGATCTCGTTCGAAGGTCGCCGAATTCTTTCCGACGGAAGGAAGGGGCGATCGGGGCCGCGGAGGATTCGCTCGCGGACGAAATGTCCGCAGGTGAAAAATCCGCGGGTTACGCAAGCGGTCGCGCGCGCGCGCGCGCCGCGAATGTTAAGTTTGACGAACGGTTTAGACGGCCTCGCCGTGACTTTCTCCGATTCTCTAATGTTACATACATACCGGCCGTTACATAGTACGCTCGAAAGTGAAACAGATCTACGCCCGATACGCTCGCGGCGTGCGTCGCCCTTCGAAATTGAAAGCAATTTGCATTACCGGAAGGCGTTCGTCGGACGGTCAATCGATGCGTAATGTCTGATTATTTTATTTACTGGCGTAAACGGCGGCCGTAGAATTTCGATATCATTACGCGGATTATTGAATGTCGCCTTACTTTCGCCCGACAAGATATATAGCTTCTAAAGAACGTTTCTTGCATAGCGGCTCGAGAATAAAGGGAGCGCGTGGACATTCGATCGTTGCTGAAACTTTTAATTTGGATTTCTTTGAAATTTTTAATGCTTAGACAACTTATAAAATTCTTGCAAAAGAATTATTGTCTGAAAAAAAAAACTATCTTTCATACGAAATAAAATATATATATTTTTTATGTAATCAAGATCAAGATCGGTTCGCAAGCGTCGTTAATTTTATCTAAATGGTACATTAGAAATTAATAAGGGATATCGAAAGACTCATAAATAACAGTATCGCGCATTAGCAAATGCCTGCTACCAGTAAACGATCGTTTTAATCTATGCCTCGTTAATATGTAAAAATCGACAGTATCGCGTGTCCATCTTTAAGAGATATGTGATTGCGCTAAATGCAATTACAGAGATATTATTTCTTGATCTATTCCGCTGAGGCATGACACAGCTTCGTCGATCGTATCACGAGCTACATAATGCAACTGTGACGCACAGGTGGTATTCCGAACGAGCAGACGCCGCAGATCGTTCTGCTCACTTTCGACGACGCCGTAAACGACCTTAACAAACCCCTGTACAGCGAGCTGTTCGAAAACGGCCGTAAGAATCCGAACGGCTGCCCGATCGCGGCGACTTTTTACGTCTCGCATGAATGGACAGACTATAGCCAGGTGCAAAATCTCTATGCAGACGGCCACGAAATGGCGTCTCACACGGTCTCGTAAGTCGATATTAGCAAAACGAAAGCAAACGCAGTGTCTCATTAACACCGGGGGATATCACAGCACCATTTCGCGCTATTTTAACCAGAGAGGAGCGAAGCTCGCATCGAACGTCATCATCGTCTGTTTCTCCGTCGGCCACGCGATTAACGTACTGATTTCTACTTGCCGCCCGTCCACTCGACCACCTTCCTGCACTGAGAGAAAAATATAGTTACTTTTGCCCTCAACCACAATTTTATAATATTTCTAACGATTCTAATTATGGTTAACATAATGATGCATATAGTTAAGTTAATCATATTTATTGTTAGAAATATTATAAAATTATGACTGAGGCCAAAAGTAACTATATTTTTCTCTCAATGTGGAGAACGCCTCAAGCGGACATTGAATTGGAAAAAGATTTGCCCGTGAAGGATCCTCTAATTCGGTGCGCTAGATTAGTAACTCAGCTCCGCCGATTTCACGAGAAATTTAATTCTTGAACGTCAAGGTTATCGAACAACTTGAGAAATCTTTCCCAGATTTCCTTGAATTTTTACATTTTAAATTTTAAAATCCAGCTCTTTAGTTGCTTAATATTTGAACTGTCGTTAAAGAGAAAGGAGAGATTTTCGGATTTTTTTTGCCCTTCAAGTACTCGAATCAATGAATCTTTGTGCCTTCGAGTATCTATCGGATACGAGACATACGCTTCTTCTTTCTGCCTATTTTAAGAACACTCCTTTCGTGCACCTTCGAAAGTGGCACCGCGCAATTAGAGGATCTTCCGTGGGGACGATGAAAACGCATATTGCCGCGTATAACCGGTGAAACCGCAAGTGTACCTTCATCAAACAGGAGATCGGCGATCTCTCGAACGGGGGATCGCCGGGTCCGATAGTAACACGCCGTAAACTACGCGGTTTCACCGTGCGCGTACGACACACCTGTGTCGCGTATACTAATGATGATGTGTCGCGTGTACTAACTCCTTCTCTTGTGTTCTTTCTCTCTCTCTCTCTCTCGCTCTCTTTCTCTCTTTTCACGCCTCGCCTCCTCATTCCCATCACGCGCCACTCTAACTGACACATCTTCACACATATATCATTAAAAAAAAAAAAAACATTCAAAAAAACTATCACATCAATACCCATCAATACCCATGCTTGCAAAAAATAAACATCTATGACACACATTTCAACACGATCTCGAACGCGCGTCCCAATTCTTTCGTGTCCCCTCCCTCCCGCTCCGCCTTTCGAATCCTGGATCCTGAACGCGATCCTGAAACGAACAGGTGACTACTTACCGGAGGAAATACCGCAAATCGTCCTTCTCACCTTTGACGACTCCGTGAACGACTTGAACAAGGGTCTCTATGCCGACCTGTTCGAGAAGGGACGAAAGAACCCCAACGGCTGTCCCATCTCGGCCACCTTCTACGTGTCCCACGAGTGGACCGACTACAGCCAGGTTCAAAATCTCTATGCCTCCGGCCACGAGATTGCCTCCCACACGGTCTCGTAAGTAATCGAATCAGTCATTAAGACGCCGTATCGATCTGCAAACACCTCGCCGCCGGGCAGGAGAAGTAGCACACGGTGTTTTTATTTCCATTTAATTAAACGAGCCACGCGCGCGATAAACTACGCAATCTCGCGGCTGTTGATACTGCCTGTTGATTGATGCTTCGTACATCTCTCTGCACGGCCGGGAGATTTTCTTAAAAATGTTTACTTATCGTAATTAAGATTCCATGTAACTGGGTCATTCGATCAGAGAAAAATGTAAGTTGATGTTAAACGTAACGATTGTGCGATAATAACACGATTAAATATCAATCGTTTCGAATTACGCTGTCTGTGATCTTTGCTAGTGATAATGTCAACAATTATAATTACGCAATATTAATTACTGAGTTTTTTAAATTATTTTTGCCCATAAAATCGAGCACAGCTCGACTCCGAGCAATCATTATTACAGCTTATTCAACAATCATACCATCAACGTACTAATACCACTCGGATAAGTGCAAATTAATTATGATCATTAAAAGCATCAAGTAGTTATCGCCTTTTTTACACTTTTTGCTGTGGAAGCTAACGCTAGTTTGTTTCACTAATGCAGAAGATAATAAGTCATTCTCACGTGCGCTTATTGGACCAGCAGACAAATCGCTTTCGCTTTGAAATGAATAATTAAAATGGGACAATTAAAATGACACGCTCGACACACTTCGGAAATTCCTGAATTTAATTTTATTACTATTTTTACTTTTATATAAAGTTTATTAAGAGATATGTAAATATAAAAGGCATGTAACGCACGTAACGTGTAATGACATAACAACCACGCTCGTTCGGTTCTTGCGAAATCATTTTCATCTTTTGTGCGTCAGCTGTCGATATTATCGTTTTGCAAAAGCCAAACGAGGTGGACGTGCTTATGTAATCAAAATTTAAAAAACTGAAAGGAAAGAAAAGCGTTTCCGACGTGTCGTCAGCGGCCTTAGGATCACGGTGCGCCGTGAGAGAGTTAACTCCTCGTAACCCGAGAGTGATTGACACGACGATAAATCCCCGCAACAGGCACAGTTTCGGCGAACAGTTTTCGGCGCGAAAGTGGGCGCGAGAGGTTGCTGGGCAGCGCGAAATTCTGTCTGCGTACGGAGGCGTCAAGCTGGAGGATGTCAGAGGAATGAGGGCACCGTTCTTATCGGTAATTACCCTTTATTAACTTTTTATTCCCGTTCGTTTTCGTAATATTACGTAAGAAAATGCGCGATGATAGTCATAGAATAATTCCCTCCTCGACAAAAAACCTCTCGGTAAGATCGTGAACGATTTCGTCAGCGTTCAGGAGAGCAATTTAGTACCGCTGTGCAACGCCGCTTTACCGCTATCTGTGCTGCAGGTCGGAGGGAACAATATGTTCAAAATGCTCTGGGATACAAACTTCACGTATGACTCCTCCATGCCCATCTATGAGAACCGACCGCCCAGTTGGCCGTACACACTGGATTACAAGCTCTTCCACGACTGCATGATACCACCCTGTCCCACGAGATCCTATCCAGGATTGTGGGAAGTTCCTATGGTAATGTGGCAAGATCTCAATGGAGGTAGGTGCTCCATGGGAGACGCCTGCAGTAACCCACCGACACCGGACGGCGTATACAAGATGCTCATTAAGAACTTCGAGAGGCATTACACGACTAATAGGTCAGTAAAGTGATTCGCGCTACGCGCATACAATTATTAGGCAAACAATACGAAAGAAATTTCTCTCGTATCTCTATCTATGTTTTCTTATAAATTTCTTTCGCATTTTTCACAGTCCTTTCAAAAATTTCTAATTTTTTATCGTAAAACGTAAGACTCTTAAATTGCGGAAAATAATTAATTTGAGTTAAAATTTTTTTACATCAGAAATTAAACAATTTATATATTTCTCTTAGAATAGAAATAGAAATAGAAATATATAAAGAAAATTCTTACGTTGCAAAATTACTTGCATTGCTAATATTTTCATAATTCGACACGTTTCCGCAGGGCGCCTTTCGGTCTGTTTTATCATGCCGCATGGTTTACTCAGCCGCATCACAAAGAAGGCTTTATATCGTTTCTCGACACCATCGTTGCGATGGACGACGTATGGGTAATTACCAATTGGCAGGCCATACAATGGATCAGGAATCCAACGCCTCTGGCACTTTTGCATACATTCGAACCCTTTGGATGCCATTATCCGGTGAGGTTCATAATTAACTCTTAGCCTACCGAGATCTTTTTATAAATAACTTGTTCGAGAAATTAAAAATATCTTTAAAATTTATCTTTTATTATTTTTTAAATTAAAATATCAAATTTTTCGAATGAAAAATGTATTAAATACTTGACATTACACAACAGTTAAAAATTATTTAAACTTAAAAAATTGCCATCTAATGATTAATATTTCTGAAAACTATTTTTATAATAATAATACCAATCATCCTTGAATTAATTTTAATTTACGTGCAATTTTGCACTTAATCATTTGCACGATCAAATGACTTCTTTACATTGTGGCGAATGTGATACAGGACCGACCCAAGAAGTGCAACAACGCGAAGGTCTGCAATCTTTGGCATAAGAGTGGGGTGAGGTACATGAAAACTTGTCAAGCATGCCCGGACATTTATCCTTGGACAGGCAAGACCGGTATACGTAGCAGTCGCATCGACAACGAAGTCGACGCCCACGAATGAGTTAAACGGAGGGAAGCTTCAAACCTCGTTGCGATCGGGGAGAGTCCCGTCGAACGAGCAGCGGACCCAGACAACGCGAATATCTAAAAGACGTGATCGACATGCTTAAACAAGGTCTTAATCTTCCAGACGTGGGGGTCTCTTGGACGTCTGAGAGAAGTTGCCAATCTCTTCGACGTCCGAGGGACATCCGAATCTATCGGACGCGCTTTAGACGCCTTTTAAATGTAATTTTAGATGTAGACATCTTTTGGACTTTCGCATTGTTTGGGAAGCATTGTGGTGGCGCGCGAGGGGAGACACTCTTCTGTTCGGATAGGTAACTTCAAGTATTACACGCGCGTGTCCGAACGGACACATTCGGGCCGAGTACGCCGATGCAAGTTTTATGCTGACAATGAGTAGGATCTCGTAAAGTTCCCGTTTCATGCCGGATCAGGGCATGTATTACGAAACTTTTTGAAATGGATACTGATTAGAATTATTTAGTTATTTCTTATAGTTTTTATTATCTATTCTAGGAAAAACGAAATAATTCCAATCGATCTATTCTGAAAAATTTCATAATATATGCTCTAATCAAAATCGCACCCTCAGCTGTACCGGATTTTTAAACGAATCGATATTGTTACATGCGTCAATTTGGCAGATTTATAACTAAACGGAAGTTTTGGAAGTAGCTCGGAGTTTGTTCCGAGAGAAAAAAAAATTTAGCACGTAAAGCCACATATAGACTATTTTGTCAGCCAAAATCTTTTCTATAAACAATTATGAGCAGGAGAGTAAGTTAATATTGATATTGAAAATGAAGCGATTGGATCGGAGAGTGATATGTATGAGAATTAGAGTAAATTAAATTAAATTGAAGATATCGCGACGATAGAAAGAGAGAAAGAGAGAGAGAGACAGAAAGTGAGAGATTGTGTGAGTAACGCGGAGAATCCCTAAAGTATATCTATTCTTTTTCCTTTGTCTCTTTAAAAACTAGTGGGAAGGAAATAGGTCAAAAGATCGATTTCTCAAACGGACATCTCTTTTTATTTTTTCGTGTTATTTCCTCATTTTTCTTTTTCGCAACGTTTTCCTTCCTTTGTCCTTCCTTCCTCTTTTCTATTCTACGTCCTTTCGCGAATTCGCAAACATCCTTGGCGTACTCGGCCAAATTCGGCCAAATAGAGCAATTAATTAAATCGCAATACGTAATAATTAATCGTCGAGATGTAAGTGTATGACGTCGGTCGCCGAAAACATTCGTATTTAAGCGAAACTCGTGATGGTCGAGATCGAGATTCATCATGCGCGGTGGTCACTTTATGGAGAATAAGAAAGAAAACTGATAAAATTTCATTTCCTCGATGAAGTATCGTGTGTGCACGAGGGGATCGTCGTGTTTATCTTCTAGAACGTAAAAATGTAATATGCCTTTAATAAATAAATATTTCGCTAGAATATCTCCTTTTCCGTTTTTAATCATAGCATTTGTGCAAATATACTCGTAGGTTGCGATAGTTTAATACGACACAATATTATATAATAATATGCTAAATAGGAGATTGTGCTTTTGCATATCTTTTATTATAAATATGCAGAAGGCGTCGATAAAGGATAAAGAATAGTGGACCAGGTATCGTTGTCAAAGTTACGAATATACTGCCAACCCACAGTATTTGCCGATCCAACATATTCCAGCCAGTATCGCGCCATATTACTATAAATTTTCTCCTTCCACGTCTGCAACAAAAGAATTTATTGGGCTGCTTAGAACACTTATTTACCGACCAATATTGCCATTAAAAGTTAATTAATTGAAAATTAAAGATTTCATTAATTTTATTTTATTTATTAGCTAGTAAAAGTTAATTATTTTTTATCAAATTTATTACCCTTCTATTTTGTATGAGGCATGCCATCATTAATTGGTTTTCTTGTAAGGTTGCGAATTTCTGTGCTTTGTACAAATAAATTTGCGTGCTCGATTTGCAGCCCTGAAGAATATTCAAGTATGCTATCAGCAGATATAAGCGTGGTTTTATAACTTTCGCATGCTTACAAACGTTCTTGAGACATCTGACAATACTGGAAATATCTTCAAATAAATTCGCTAGTTCTTCAGAGCGCTTCATATTGATGCAACGTAATAATATCAACAAATAACACTCGAGCCCCTAAAAAAATACATTAAAGCATTGTATTAAAATAAAATAATTTTCTTTTATATTGTTTATTAAGCAAGAAGAGCATATTATTTATTATAATACATAAATATAATTGTAATTTATTTTTATTCTATCATTATATCATTGCAATCTTATTTTTTTGTTTGCAATTACTTTATCTATAATCAAAGCTCCTTATTTGAGGGGGATAGATTCCGGTAAAATGTCATAATTATGAAAAACGCGAATATAGAATGTATAGAAGTAAATGAAATGCGTTCTAAAAAAATGAAAAATAATGTTATTAAAGAAAGTAGTTTTATTTCTAATTAATAATCAAATACATAATTAATACTCATTATAATTGCGTAATATTTTCTAAAATCCACATATTAGAATTGCAACAAATTATTTAAATATTAAGTTAATCAGAAATTGATTTTAAAATTTGGATAATTTTTCTTTATTTTGTTGACACTTTGCCAGCTCCTAAATTCAAGCGTGTATTCCTTACTTCTTTTTTCTTTTTTTTATTTTTATTTTTTTAATTAGATCTCTTTTCATCGAGGGATCAATTTTTATGGAGAATTCACAAAGATTGTTTTATTTTTTAACAGATATAATAAAAGTATAATATATAATAGGATTAGAGAATAAAATTAAAAATTTGAACGCAAATACAGAATTTTCTGACCGTGAATACTGAACTGGCGAATAAGGAACTTTGACTATATTTATTATTTATTTCTTATGAATATTCTTGTGAATTACATTCAATAAAGTTAGCTTTATTATATTTGATAATTAATAACGAGAATAAGAGACATAATTAGACATATAAATCCTTTATATAAGATATTGTGAAATCATAAATTTAGAAAAAATTATAAAGTTATTTAAAGAAAAAGATGATCGATCCTTAATTCGTAATATAACAAAGAATGAGATATGTTCATGAATTTAGGTATACCTTGCAGCAAGTAAGAATTTGAGAAAAGTCATGCCATGTAACGTCTTTCACATAGTTTTCTGTACTGTTCGTAAACGCATTGGTAGCTGTGTATCCCCTATGGAAAATATTACAATATTTTTTTATTAGTATATCAATTGAATATTTATTGAACAATATCTATTCAAGTCACTAAGTTAAAAGCAGAAATGGAAATAACTAGTGAGTTTTTGAACGTAAATTGTAACATAGCTTGTTATTTGGAACAGGAAAAAGTTTTTAAATTATAGTTAATTCGTGATTTATGGCAAGATTGATGGCAAATCTTGGGTAAGAATAAATGAATACTTACATTCTGAGCCGATACATCCATAAATTTGTTAATAAGCGGGACAGACTTTGTGGATCGCGCCATACGCAAAATTTCGATCTGTAAGCTGCACGATCATTTTTTTTAAATAAAATAGTTGCACCATTTTAAGAATAACTTATATCTAAGCTGTTCCACAATCACAGTGCAATAAATTAACAATGTATTAATTATAATCTGAAATCATAATGTGTCATCGAATGTTATATGAGAAATCAGTTCAGGTGTGAGCACAAATATGGTTTAACGTATGAATTTTACGCGGTATTATTGACTAATTTTAATCGCACGTAATTCAAATATATCATTTTTATATCAGAATATTCGTATAATTAATCTCCAAATATAATATTAAAACATTGTACAATTATTGTGGAACATCGTCTATAAAAAAATTAAAGGAGGAATTTATGAGTTCAATGCATCTGTATAAATTACGGTACATTTCTCTTACCAATAAATTTCTTATAATAGGTATAACATGTCTCATACGATTCCAATACTATTCCCGCATCCAGCATGAGATCTAAAGAAAGAGCGTAATACCACGTCTTGGCTGACAAATCCATGTCTTCGTTTGCCACAAAGTACAGCTCTCGCATCAAATCAACAGCTTGATTGACACGTTTGGTCCATAGCTAATCAGAAAATATTTTGCAAATGAAAATGATATTCATCCTAAATAACAAAAAATCCAAAATATGTCTATGAAAAAATGTTAAGATATATGCGAGAAATTAATTTGTCTTTTTTAATTTTAAATCTTAGCGTTGTTTAGATTTAAATTTGCCTGGATAACCCAAGAAATTCGCAAGTGAATTGATTTTAAATAATACCATTATCTGAATTAACGAAGGCACAGTGATCAGCGTCAATTTATTGAGATGCAGTACTCCAGAGATTTTCAAAACTTTTATACCCATGTCTACGGCTTCTTCCAATTCGCCTTGTAATACTCTTATTTTCATATATGTGAAAATGAATTTTATTCAAGATATGTAAATTAATTCCTGCGTAAAATTTGAAACAAATTATACCTAATTTGGTACATTGCTAGATAAATATTTGCCACCATCGTTATTTCCTCGACATCGTTCCAGCTAATTTTTCTCCTTATTGTGATTAACATTGGTCTCTCGATATGTCGCATTAGTTTAATGTTTCTTGTGCAATATGAAACTCGTACTGTTACAAGATATACTTCGCCTTTCTCGAGAAAACAGTTAGCGGTTAGAAACATGAGTTTGAAACTTCTCAAGGCAAACGACTGCGCCATTTTCAATTTGTTGTCTATCTGTAAACATTTATGCAAATTATTACATTCACTGTACTTTCCTCTGTTTTGTAATTTACCAACGTGGAATATTTAAGTGACAAATCTTCTGCAGGTTATTAGATCGGTACCATGAATGCGACGCAAAGACGTCGCAAATACGACGCCAGTTCAATTTTGTTTACAATGAGTTGCCTTGACTCTTCATCATCAATCTCATAACGAGGAGGATCGTTTAGTTTACAAAACACTTTTAATATTACATTGTAACAGATGCCTTTCTCCAGTCTGGGTGGAGTACCTCGCAATTTCACCGCCGAGAAATAGTATTTTTTAGCTTGATCGTAATTTCCCAGCGCGATGTGAGCATCACCTGAGAATTATGATTAATATTGTAATATATATGATAAATAAAATAATACATTCTATTTAAAAAAAGTTTTTCTGCAGAATATTTCGTGAAATTTCACAGACCCATTAGAGCTAAAATAATTCCTTGATCCAAGATATTGTCCACTACATTCGTATCAACCCACTCCTTTATTTTGGCGGCCTTATTTTTTTCAGCGGCGATCGAAAGCAGCTTAATTGCGTAAAGGGGTTGCGCAATCTGGATCATTCCAGCACTGTACTCGATAAAAAAATCGAGTACTTTGTCAATTTCGCCTACAATAAAAGTACAGGTTTAATAAAGTAAGCTAATAATTATATCTTTTTATTTTGTAATTTCGATTTTTAAAATTTTTATGTATATCATGGAATTGTATTTAAAATAATTAAATAATTTTTTTATAAAATATATTATTTATTTATATAAATTTATTTTTATAAAATAATTTTATAGAATACATTAATTTACCACTTTTCTCAATATGTTGACGTAATTTCCAGAAAAAATGGCTAATAATATTATCACATTGACAATTACGATAATCAATATGGCTGAATTTCTCCAGGCAGCTTGGGTGAGAAGGATCTATCACTATTTCTGGAAAAACACTCCCAGATCGCTTTCGCGATTTGTTTATTTTTACATTGTCTTCATGTTTCAGAACTATTGAAGTGAAAATATATAACATTTAAATAAATTTCGAAGTAAAATATGTCTATTGGCTTTACCTTCATCTTCTTCATCATCAATACTTGTCGGCATAATGGACACCCTACAAACAGTAGAATCTTGTTCTTTCGCCGCAGTTTTTTTATTTGTTCTTACTGGAGGTATACTCGGTTTCAAAACTGTCCATTTATTTTGCACACTAAATGTCCGGCGACGAATCAAAGAAAAACTGGGCGATTGTATTAGACGTTTTGATTCTTCTTTCTAAAGTAAAATGCATTTTTAATTTATTTCCCTAATTCTAATGGAATTTAAAAAATGAATTTCAAAATCATAAATAAATTATAAAATATTAATAAAATATTTAATAGAAATTAATTTTGCAAATTATAAATTTTTGAATTTTTGAAGAACAAACCTACCTTGAAATTTTATTAAGTTTATTATATTTTTTATTTTATAATTACGTTGTAATACTACAGAAAAGAAATCTTGAATTTTTGTTCTATTATATATTTTGTGCTAAACAATAAATTTATGTATTCGAGATGAAAAGAGATCCAAAGATTTTAAACATCTTTATTATAGAGATTAAAAATCAATTTTCCAAAAATTATTAAATTCTTTGATTCTTAATTTACTTATATCTTGGAAACGTATTTTTCTGAGCTAATTATTATTTATACTTTTAATGACCTCCAGTTTTTTAAGCGTATCTTCGTTGAAAATTTTTAGAAAACGGCCGCCATCGCAGGAATGACATTTTCGTACATCCGAACTATATACTCTAGCCGCTCTCGTATGATGCTCCAGTCTCTCTTCATTTGTTTGTATGTTGTCCATTAACTTCCAAAACGAATCGACTCTGAACTGTAGCATTTTACAGTATGCATAACGGGGCAAGGGATGATGGCTAAGGGCAGCTAGAAAGTCACAGAATTATTTGCTCTATAAATAAATCATAAAATACAATTCATGAATAAAAAGTGAGTTTATGAAACAGTGCTAATTTTATTGCTTTTCCCTTCGTTCCTTATCTTTTTCTAAATTGATTCTTTTTTTATTGTAAATTTTCTGAAACACGAAAGTCATTATTCTTTTAACTAATATTAATATTATTAATTATAATTATTAATATTTATTATATATTTTAAAATATTTCAAACGCTTTTGAGACTGAACTAACGTGAGTGATGACAATTGCAGGTTAACGAGTGTTGCATATCAGAGAACGTTTGCCGCTTCTTGTCTATACAGAACACAAGATCCTCAGTATAGAAATCTCGTCGCTGCAACGAAGCGCATTCTAATATCCGCATTCGGATCATCTCGGAAACGGCTGTGGAATTACGTGAGGTACATTTAAGATAGCGTGCAATTCGGTTGTAATGAAATGCTCGAGAACTGCAATTAATTGTACTCACTTTTAGTGGTGTGCAGCGGGATCGAATTTATCATTACGCTTTCTATTACGTTTCGTTTAAACACTCTACCCAGCGTGGCAGCGCATTTAATAAAACCTTGCCCGTAAGGATTCATTCTATCATAAATCTCGTGCATCATTTCTACACTGAGACAGTTTCCAATAACAAAATTAATGTAGAATTTGATCGACGTAATTTTGAACGATTTCAAAATTTTCCGTGTATATTAAAATATTATCACAAGCTTAATATTACTTTGCATTACACTCGATATTAAACACATCGTGATTATTCCTATCTTGGAAGATTAAATGAAAAAAGAAAGTTTTATGATACCAGCAATATTTCGAGACGTAATATGAAGGGATTAATAAAACGTTAAATTTGCCTGTCATCTCGCGATTTTTATCAGTAATCTTCAAGTAATTTTCATTCGTGTCACAGACATCTAAAAGACTCATTTGCGACCATTGTAAAGGCGGCGCTAATTCGTCCGGTGTTACATCGATCGGTAGCATTGTCACCAGCGTGCCATTCGGGAAAACGAGATCGCGTTGTTTCGCTTCGCTGGGCGATATTTTGATGAAGTCCAAACCGTTAATCTGAAGAATCGACGTCAGGAACGTCTCGCACCAACCGATATGGCCATCTTGGCGTTTTTGCAGTAGCCTAATAGAAATCTTGTCGTTGTCGAATAAATTTATGGCACTGCGCTAGAGCCGCGTAAAAAACGGCGACAGTACCTGCTTAATTTTTTGGGTATCGCAAGGACATTGAGAAACTGACACGCAAATATGGGAAGCAGATCTACAGTTAGACCGAGCAACATATGTTTCATTAGCCTTTTATCTTTGTAAATCTCCGCTTCTACATGAGACAAGTCATCCCAAGAGCGTGCCCTCGGCATCGTCATCGCTATGACGATATCGTAGTTATCAAGAGCCGCCGAAAAAAATTGCCAGGACCTGTGATCCATATGTTGAATATCGTCAAGCAAAATGCAGATTTTACTCTTCAACTGTGAGAAACGAATAATCATATCAATTTACATAAAGGCGATTTTAAAATAGTATGCCATGAATACTTTATTTAAAAGATAAAATAACGACATTGCCTGCTTTAAGATCATTTCAAAGATGTCGATAGTTTTCATGTGACGTCGCCAATCGGTGTCTGAGGAATAAGTGTCAGAAAGAGGAAAGCGAACCCTCATTAAAACATTTAGGTAACAGAAATCTTCCAAAGCGAGAACGTCACTTAGTTTACTAAGCAACACTTTTTCACGCTCTTCGACTGTCTCACAGTCCTCAGCTTCAAGTATCTGCAAGGAATTTGTATTATTTGAAACCATTAATTTTCGCGAGAAAAACTGGGTATAAGAAATTGACAGGGGGATTCATTTTTTGTGATTTTATGATTTTTTGAGTTTCTTTTTAAAATCAAGGAATAATTTTAAAAGACTTATTTTTTTCTATCCTTTTTATTTCACATATATTAACGTTACAGTATTTATAATTAAAAAAGAGTTAAGATAAAAAAAATAGAAAAACTTTGAAAAGTGTTGAAATGAATTTTCTTATACATAGATTAAAAATTTTAAAGTTTCTAAAATAAAATTCTCAACTTTTCCGTTATTCATTTGAATTCTATAGAAAAATGTAAAATAAAATTTTAGAATAAAATAAATAAAATATTTTGTACCTGCAGAATAACGTGATATATAACTGAGTAAGACTTTTCTGCGTATGTCCAGTGAAGAGAAAGCTTGATTGGTCTTATTTGTTTGTTGCAAACGCTTATGACGAAAGCATCTAATAGTCTAGATTTTCCTGCCCTCTCGATTCCCTAAGAGAGTAATCGATTGATTTTATAAAATGCGCAAGATAAATGCTACAGAAGCAAACATATTGAATATACTTAATTTCTTCTTTTTTTATCTTTATGGTCTCACACACACATACATAAAATATTTTAATGATATTTGCAAGATATTTATAAATAATTTTTATTATAATATTATGAAATTATAAATATTAAACGAATTAATTATTATAATTGCAATATATTAGATTGCAGATATGGCAATGCTGTTTTGCAAGCGCTTATTTTTAGAAGCTTTAAATCAAACCTCGATTAATAATCCTGAATATTTTCGATCTTTCATTCCAATCTCGTTTAGGATATCATTGAAATATTCCAATTCGCGCAGTCTACCCAAAATAGGATAACAATAGTCCAGAGACGAAGTCTCGTCTAACTCTTTTCTTTTTCTATTTAGATATCGTAAGAAAATATAATTTACATATTTCATCATCTACATAATTTATATTTTAGTTTATTTTATATATAAAACTGAAGTGAATGCAAATAAAAAAGCAATATGGTGTAGTAGATCGTTTATCATTTAATTATGAAATATTTTTCCTGAAATTTTTGATAAATAAAATAGAATGGAGTGCTATTGCAATAGATAGTGTTGTAATTTTTACGTTAATCAAAATATTGCAAAAAATAATAAATTTATGTATAGTAAAAAAGATATAATCGATTATTCAAACAAAATTTTCTTATCATCAAAATTTTTTTCTGTAATAATCGAGTATATTACATGATATTTGAAAAAGAATATAAAATTTCATTTCCATTCACTTCATTATCACTCGCATTTAAATGAGGAAAAACAAATTCAAATATTTACGGAATATTGTCGAAATATTCATAGATATGACATTTCTCTAATCGTTGCAATGTTCTCATGCCTCGAGAGCGAAATTGATCTTTTTTTAAATGACTGTACAATATGGTATCATAGTCACAGGAAACCTGCGAAAGTATCGCAAATATATAATTCAAGAAAAAAAACACATTTAGGTATATATTTACATTAATATAAGTGACATAATTATATTTTGACATATGTTCAATAATACTGTCAAAGAAATAGAAAATTACATCTTATTAAATCTTCTTTTTTGAAAAATTATTTCATAAACGTCAACGTATTTTATCAAAAAAATATGCTCATTTTTAATGAACAATTAATTTTTAAATAATATTTCTTTTCTTATTATCATTAATTAATATTTCTTATATGAAATATAATTAGTCAGACTGGTAATTACTTTATCATAGGATGTACTCATTATTTTTATTGCTCTATCAACAGGAGGTCCAATAACCGCATAATATTTTCTACCAATATGTCCAATCACACCACAATAAGCTATTCCTAAAACAAATTGGCAAAACGAATATAATACGTTAATATTATAATATTGGATTGTATGGTAGATTTATAGCGACTATAAAGGCTATAGCCGGATAAGAAGGACGAAAATACCCCTCACTTCAAATGGCAGAAAAGTATAAAAATTATGTTAATCCTTTTAAAAAAGGATTTCTGACACGATTTTTATCCTTTCTCTTCTCACCACTTTACCAGCAGAATAAAAAATCTATTATTTCAATTTTATTTTTTCCTTAATTTTATTTTTTTTAAATTGTTATAGCATTTAGATGAAAAATCGAGAAAAATAAGCTCATTTTTATACGACTTAAAAAAGAATTTTTTTGGCGCCAAACTCAAATTGTTTTAACATTTCAAAAAATTCTTCCTCATTTTCTAACAAGGGTGACATCTTGAAAAAAAATAAAAACCGTGTCAGAAATCATTTTTTAGAAGGAACATAATTTTTATACTTTCCTGCCATTTGAAGTCAGGAGCATTTTCATTCTTCTTCCGGCTATAGCCTTTATAATCTAAAGCGGCGCGCCGCTTTAGACGCCGCGGCGTCTACAATACATAGTAACCTTCTTACGCCTGCTTAAACCTACTCTTACTTCTTACTCTACGCTTACTCCATATATTGTAGACGCCGCTTAACATGATATGCCTTTAACGTTATTGCGATGCTTCTTTATAATTCGTACGAAAAGATCTTTTAGAGAGACAAAGCTAACAATAAGATAATCAATATATCTTCAAACAAAGGAGTATATTCATCTTTTACCCGTTGACACGCCGACAAAAGCTCTTTGAACTTTGGCGATGGTTTTCATTGTTCGCAACATGTGCGTTGCACAAATGATTCCGTTTTTAGAAATCTCGTTGGTTTTAAATTGGTCCTCATTACTATACCCGCGTATGCCGAATACAATACAGAAGAAAATATTCTTTGTGTACAGATCCATTATGTTAATATAGCCGCCGTACTGTGTAACTATGCTAGATAAATATTAAAGTAATTCATTTTCTTATTCTGCCGATATGTGTACGTGTATGTATAAAACAATGTGACTACTGAATAGCCAAATATTAATAGAGATAAAATTAAAAAAAAAATTTAGTATAAAAGAAAAATTTTTACAATTTTATTATAATTATTTATAAAATAATAATTCTCTCTTAAATATCTATTAATTGTATTTATTAATTATAGATAGAACTGACGATACCTATGTAAAAGCAGAAAACATTTGTCGATCAAAAGAATTAATTCTTTGTTTGAATACTTTTCAGTAATGATATTGATGGATACTACTGTAACTTGTCTAATTTCTGCCAAGAATCTTAATGGTTCACCTTTTTCAATCTACGACAAACAAAGCATATTTAACAAATAACTCTGAAAAGTGTGATATTCGCAAATATTTCTATTTTATCACAGTCAAAATAATTTACGATAAAAGACTGAACCTGTTGGATTACTGGCTTTGTCAAATAGCTTTTTAACTGCATGCCAAAATTCGGATTTGTTGCTACTATCGTAGAAATCGCTGCTGGAAATATTTAATAAAAAATAACGTCCTTTCATACAAACTTCAAACAGTATTACATTGAAGATTCATACAAGATATTTTTGGAAATAAAGAAATGAAAAGATTTACAATAAATAATTGAAAACATACATATCTATATATTGATTTCTAATAGTTATCTGAAAATAATAAACTGATATCGATTCGACTCTAAAAAATAACATTAATTAATGGGTCTATTCTATAAAAATGTTTTGTAACACTGTATCTTTATAAGTAATTATAGCAGAGTGCGGAAGATACAGAACTTTGTAAATTATAATATATTTGATATTCTGTAACAGTCTCCATAGCTTTGAACTATGTAAAGCCTTATGTCCACGATGCTAGAATTCGATCCGAGATTTCGGTCTGAGAAACGTGTAGCCAATAAAATTGCCACTTTTCCGTAAAAGCTACAAGTATACTTACAGAAGAAATCTTCATAAATCTCCAGAAATTCTCATAAATCTCTTATAATGGGAGCTTTCCATCTGGTGACACAAGTCGACACAAGTTGACACAAGCGTCATTCTGCCTTCGTTACTCATCGAATGTTGAAAAAGATAGAATGATACTTGCGTCGATACCTGTGTCGTAGGTGGAAAGCTCCCAAGAACAGAAACGTAAATAGACAAAAAAAAAGAAAACGAAAATTTAAAAATGTCGAAAAAATAAGAACAGTTTACAGAAAAAATATCATTTATTTCACCTGTCAAAACTTTCTCTTTCTTATTAGCGGTGTCTGTTTCGGAATATGATTCTCCGTTAATAGATATCAAAGGTGCCCGATAAGGTGACGACTTGACGGCGTTTGTTATAAATTTCTCGTCCGTGGATATTTTATAATCTATATTGACGTGATCATCCGATGTCATGTACGAATTTGAATTTGACTGCTTAAGCACTCTCAGTATCTAAGTAAATTTTTTAAAAATATGTGTCTGGATAAATTAAAAGATTCTCTTTAATTTTTTAAAGACGAGATTTTGCAATGCAAGCCACCGAATGAAATATAACTAAAACTGGTATAAAAAGTACTTTTTAAAATCAGTAATAAATAAAGAAAATTTTTAACAAAAGCAAATTTAAAACCGGAGACAAGTGTTGCGAAATAATTGAGATCATATTTTTCTGCTCGATGCAAAGAAGGAAATTCTTACCAAAAATATAATACGCGTTGCTTTAACAAATCTTAAAATTATAATAATCTATTGAGTTTTTGTCTGGACTAATTTAATTTGTATCTAGACGTAAATAATTATAATTTTCACATAAAATAGAAAGAGATGAGATAACGCTTATTTTCAGTCTCTAGTTTATAGAGTGTCAAAGACCTTATTTTCAAATTATAACTGAAGTGTTATGATACCTTCACATTATGCGGATCCTTGATGACGTATTCGTATTGACTCGGCGTGCAGTGCTGCCATGCACTCAGTGAAATCACCAAGTCATTCGGCAGAGAAACCTTTTTCGCATTCTTTAGCTCTACAATCGGCACACCGACAATCACGAAATGTCGAGCTTCATCGTTGCCGATCACCGAGAATGTCACATCCCCGGCTGAGATAGCCACGTTCACTGTTAATTAAAAATTTGCGATTATCACGAAAAAATACATTTACAAATCTGATTCATACACGAAACGAAACATCTACATTAGGTTTTTTATTTTAAATCTATATAATATTACAATTTTATTTTAATTTCTTTCTTTAAAGTTATATTTTATATCGAATTTGAATATTTCAAATATATCATTACGTGTGACAAATACCTTTATAAATACCGTTGACATCTTTCAAATTTGCTATAGAATTTTGTATATTTATCGCGCGTGCGATTACATTTTGCACAGTGTCGAACATGAACTCGCCATCGCGTACTTTCCATGCTGCTAATAACCCTTCAGCTATATTTTTAACATATTATTTATTTTAAAAGAATCTCTTCATATTAAAATCTCAATAAAAAAGCAAGATTAATTAGGCCATATTGAGTACAGCTAATTTATATCGAACAATTTTTGACATTGTTTAAAATTTTTCATTATATATATATAGTTATATATATATAACTATATATATATATATATATATAT
>VBVQ01000491.1:0-56919 GCA_011636635.1 Tetramorium simillimum | reverse complement strand
AGGAATCATAAATTTTTATAAAATATATATTTAAAAAAAATACAAAGAGACAGAAGTTTCCGCTGCTATAAATATCTCAGTTCCAGCGACAATTATACGGAAATATGTGCTAAAATTTTGCAATAACAAATTTTAGAAGAATTTTCGTACATCTGATTTTTATTTTTTTAACTTTATATTTAAAAAATATAATTTATATTTCTCTAATACAATTTTATAAAATAAGATAAAGAGAATAAATGCCAGAGTAAGTATAAAGATTTTGTTCAGCAAACTATCATTATATAAAAAACAAGGCAATTTAGAAATGTTTAAAAATTCTTTATGAAATCTTTTCACTGATTACTTTTTTTACTCATATCAAACATTATATAAATATATAAATTATATTACAAACTTTAACTAACCAGTGTGTATGCGAATATGTCCGGTAAGCTGACCGCCGTTACTGAACGCCATGCTGCAATGTGGACAGCTGTGTTTCTTCGGGCGCAACTTCTTCATCTCTTTAGCGACAGCATCCTGCCGGTGAACTATTTGCACCGCTTCTTCCACGGAATGACCGTAAAGATTTAACGGAAAGATTCCAGGATAGATGCCGGACTGAAATCCAGGATGTATTCCAGAATAGACACCAGGATGTATCCTGGGAATGTCGGGAATGCGCTCGGAGCTAACAGTCCACGGTCCCGCGACGTCTGAATTCGCGACCGTCATCGGATAAGCCCCGACGATCGAGGCAAAATCCTCCGATGGTCGAAATTCTCTAAGCGTCGAGAGATAATTCGGCGAAGCAACGTCACGAGAACCGTCCGAATCCCGTGTGGGAATCACGTCTGACACGGGAACTATCGAATCCACTGGTTTCTGCGGACGAAAGGCACGTGAGTTGTGTCTCGTATCTTGACCGATGCTGAAGATCTCTTCCTCGTCTTTAAGGGATGGCGTGTCTCTGGTCGCTACGTCGTCGAAGGACTCGCTATCCCGTTTCCGCGTACGACGAAAACCGGTTAACGACGTTGAGGCCGCCGTCCCTTCATCCAAGACACTGCCATCATAGTCATCAGACGTTTCAGCGGTGCCCGTCAAAGTTGTCGATGTCGTTGAGGACACGACTTGTTCGTCATCTTCCTGCCTGCTGCATGACATGTGGAGTGCATTGTCAACGATGACGATTCCGGAAGCTTCGTCTGCTGCCTTTAGGTCGTTCCATGGTCGAAATAAGCCCATGGCCTTTGGCTTGGACATCTTGGGAGGAACCAATGTTAATGTTGAACACTTTGCTATCTCTGTCACGTAAGACTGCGTCGCACACGGCAGTCAACACGACAGCAAGAACTGTTCCAAGGTAACTGAATACAAATCCACGCTCACCCCGATCTTATACTTATAGAAATATTTCCCCCTGCCTATGGCCTTTTGGGGGTCGAGCCAATCCACTTTAGGGATGGAGGAGGGACGGATCGTCCTTCGTAAAGCATCGGCTGCAGCAGGATGAAAGCGTGGACGCCGTTGGCAGTAGGGCCGTAGGTGGGTTTAGAGGGGCCTGTCGAGGGCTCGATGCGAGATACGCAGCCCCTTTGTAGAGAATTAATCGGTCGCTGCGGCCACGGGGCTCTCGCCCCTTTTGTCGCGAGGGAGCACGAGTGCAGGCAGGAGAGAGGGGAGAGATATGGAACGATCAGCGTGGAAAGTCAGCGCGGATGGAGAGGCAGAGAGAGCCGATGCAGAACCGATACAAACGGACGATATCGAAGGGTCGCGAGGTCTACCCCGTGGGCCCACCCCGTTCGCTCGAGCATGTCGCTTTCTTCGAACTGTTCCAACGAGGCACGCCCGTGACACGAAATTTCACATCGACGCCGATTGTTATTGGTCGCAGAAGGGTTGCAATCCCCGATGGTTCTCGCAAAAGCGTGGGAGATGTTGCCGAAATTATTCGATCGAAGTTAATTCAATTATCGCCATTTTTCATTGTCACCATTTTTAATAACGTATATACTATTTCATCATCATATAATATAACAAATAAAATTTTGTAAGTGATTTTTATTTGTGCCGTTTATGAATTAAGTATTTTTAATATTAATAATTAAAAAAAAATTCTATGTAATAAAGGAATTTTTACTTAGATTGTAAAATATAGATTAATAGCATTGAAATGGAAATGTTTGCAAAGACATTGTTATATTTAAATATTTAAAATATTTTGTTATCTCCGAAATCTCTCGATCTGAAATACATATTAACACTTGCGAAATAAATATAAATTTCTGAAAGATGTTTATGAAATCGAAAGAAAATCTAGATACCTACCAAATTTTTCGAATTTCCCTTTACCTATTTTTATGACAAAAAAACACATGCAAGTATCGCTTTTTTTGTGACAAAAAAAATGTAATCGTCTCCTTCCCTTCTCATCTAATTTTATTATAATATATGGTTCAAATATCTTGTAGTATAAATGTAAATGATTGACTGTAAAAGCCGGATAAAGTCTGTTGACAGAATACGAGCTTAATACAGCTGTTTTATTGCAATATTCTATTCGTATCTGCTGGCAATCAATATACTACTAATATATTTTACTGAATGGTATACCGATTATATACAACAAGGATCTTTAAGGATGATGCTTCGCAAAAACATGTCATTGATTTATTATAACATTCGGAGAGACAAAGAAAATGAGAGAGTCGACTCTGCGGCCTCAGTAACAGATAGTCACCCCCGTTCACGTCGCCTCCCTTCCAACCCTCCTCTCAATCTCGACTGTTTCGCTTCTACCAACCGTGACAATGTTCTTCTGTCAAAACGACGTTACTATAAAACCAGCTTGGGCTATTGATACTTTCGACTCTGCCTTTCATCGCATTTGTCACATTGTCACACGTTTTGCAAAAATCCTGTCACCCTGTCAACTTTGCGCAATCATACAATCTTCATGATATCATGTGTGTCACACAATTTTAATAGTGTTAATAAATTCTAATGGTAAGTGTTTTTTTATGTACACATGGATAATATGTAAAATATAAAATATATAATATGAATTTCCTTTTTCTTTTAGAACTTTTTTTTATTATTTCTTCCAATTTGTTAATAAACGTAACGAGTATAAGATTTATTTGTTTATAAATTATTACATATTTATTTATCAATGAAGCTTTTTTAAAAAATATACAGGAATCATTAATTAATTATGGATATTAATTTTATATCCTGAATTATAGAGAATTTTATCCTAAATTTATTTATAACTTGAGCCTAAGAGGCTAAATCTCTAAAAATCTCTAAAAATCTTAATAAATTGTTGCATTTTTCCCTTTTTCATACGTTATTGTTTCAAAAGTCCATAAATTTAGTCGGATAACTTATTACCGCATTTTCATCAATGATACCGATTTCAAAGGCTGAAAAATTAGATTTTTTAAATTTAAAATACCTTTTACTTTTTTTTATTTGTGCATGCTCTATTTGAATAGCTGTCAACCTGATGATGGATTGATCAGAC
Source organism: Tetramorium simillimum (assembly GCA_011636635.1). Lineage (NCBI taxonomy): Eukaryota > Metazoa > Arthropoda > Insecta > Hymenoptera > Formicidae > Tetramorium > Tetramorium simillimum. Next base: position 53,405 of record VBVQ01000491.1, on the reverse strand, counting down.
CTGCGAAGTTACTTCAGTTTTCTTTTTCCTAACAGTTCCCGATTCGTCTTACTTAAAGTGACGGATTTCACAACAGCTGGTTACGGCCATCGAGTGTCAAGTTGAAGTTGCGATTCTTGCGGTAATAAAAGGAATGAAGGTATGTGGCTGTTGACTCTACGATCGTCCATTGCGGATTTCTGCTTACATAAATGCCTAAATTCTACCTGCTATTACTTGCTTTCCGAAATCCACCGAGTATTTACTATTTGTACAGAAGTTAATAATTCTGGATCGTCATCATAAGTTGACATTTTATTATAAATGCATTCGAGGCTAAACGATATTGATCTTTCTCACGATCTCGAGTAAGCTGCGTTTCCGAAAAAGAAATTCGCTCTTATAAAACCAGATAAATGAAGGTATCTACATTGTTTACTATTATAGGATTTATAAGTTCAAGTTTGCTTTCATCAAATCAAAACTTTAATTTTTAATATTTTTATCTAAAAATTCCGATATTAATATTTTTGTTGAAGTATGCCATATGTTGACAATTTCATAAAAAAAACTAAGAAATAGCAGACACGGCAATTTGAATGTCCGTGTTACGAAACGGTGTATTAAGAGATCCATCAAACGAGCACCTTTTGCACGATAGTTTTACGCCCCATGCACTACAATTGCCAGGAATTGATCTGTTCCAATTGAAATGGAAAAAAAGAACATGAGCGATCGTGGGTGCATCGCTTTCGTTTCGTAATATCGTTTCCTGGAGCTTCATTGTATGTCCGTCAATGACCGATGATGGATCAGGCGGCTACAAATATCGTACATTTCTACCCAATCTCGGCGAATTTATTGAGAGCACTTTTTTTCGCAGATTGCTGCGGTTTAGAAAGGTATTGTGTCTGCGATCAGCAAAAACTTGCGTCACACAAAAATATGGAGCGTTGCGGCTGTCCGACGGTCTTTGCTACACTTAATATCTCATTGTTACGCGCACTTCATATCTTTTCAGTTCTCGCGCATTTGAAAACTAAAATATAAATTTACAATTCTAATATTAATATTCAATTAATATTTATTACCTCTATTTGCAATTAATTTAAATATAAGAAACTATAATGTGTTTTCATCTTTAACATAAATTATGTTAAAAAATTCAGAGTACTTATTCAGAGACACACTGTTAGAGACTATCTGAGTCAAATTATCATAACGTAACGAATAATATATAAAAATTATTTGCTAATTTTTGCGATTTTTTTTGGTTTTAAAAATAATTCTTTTGCATTACTTTTTAAAAAGTTACTTAACATTAGGCTATCGAGCCTCTCATAACTTTTCAAAAACTAAAGCAAAAATTATTTTTAAAAGCAAAAAATAGCAAAAAATTAGCAAATAATTTTCATGTCTCATTGGTTACCTTCTGATAATTTGATACAGATAGCTTAATATCCCTACTTGTGTATTAAGCTATCTGAGCCAAATTATCAAGACGTAACCAATAAGACAATTAAAAAAAATTACTTGCTAATTTTTTGCTTTTAAAAATAATTTTCAAATAAAAGGACAAGAAATTTCGCGCGCGAAGCGCGTGTCCATCATCACTAGTATAATATAAAATACATTAAAAAGAACACAATTATCAAACTTTGCCTTCGATCGTTCTACGATACGGTAAAAACGATGGAAATGCAGACGGGTACACACGCACGGCAGCCAACGACAACAAAGACAACTTGTCGCTGCGGTAAGGAGAAAAAAGTGGCATAAATCATTGGCGGGTACCCGCCGATGAATCTCGCCGGGTTCATCCACGTGGAAGGGGCATAATCAAATTTCGCCCCGCCATGCGAGGGGCGGCGACTCTTGCGGTCGTGCACACTTTCAAGGCCTTTCTGTTTGCCAAGAGGGTGGGACCTGGTCGAGGGCTATTATGGGGCTCACCCTGGGCTCTCCGTGAATATTTCCCCCTCGCAGAAGTGTAGGGTGCGCTAGACTCCCAGAAAGTCATCCCAGTCATCCGACCATCCAGCAGCCACCAGACAATTGCGCGTGACGGTGACGTGACGTGAAGTGACACCTCTTACGCCGAAGAAATGTTACTCTTTATCAGAAAACAAATCTCATACAATAAAATCTTATTTCTCATCGAGCAAATTTTTTAGAGAAACGTATACTTTCTCTCATTAAATTCATCCGTCTACTTTTATGTCTGTACCATCTGTTCGACCAACATATATTTCAAAATTTCTTTTATATAGAATTATAAAAATTATCTTCTATATACAATACAGATTATTAGATATCTTAGACGTTAGATTTGTAAAGGTTGCTCTTTATGGAATATACAGAAGCTAAAAATAAAAGATCAAAGAATATGTAAGAGAGACAGGAAATAACTTTCTTATTAAATGCGAATATTACCAAAGGCAAAAGTAATCATGACGCCTCTGTGCCAAATATTTTCGCCCTCGATATCGATTGAAAAATCGATGCGGTTTATCTCACTGTCCATTAATCAAAGATCCAACTTCCGCGCGAGTGAATCCTACGCCGTTCGAGAAGCGCTACAGGAGGAATAGATACTATAATAAAAGATCGTTCTGCCAGATGGCCCGTGCCCGGTACCAAAAGAGAGACTTTCTCTCTCTTTCTCTTCTTCTTTCTCCTCCTCTCATCTTTTCTCTCGAACACGCTTGTCCTCTTTCTTTGACCGATCTCAGTCTTTTTCTTCAGGATGAGCGGTCGTAAGCGGTCTTCATGCGTTTATATTCTACGAAACATATGCGTTCACACGCATTGGTGTGAGATTGTATGATGATGTTCCTTCTTTCATAATTTTCATAGAGAATCTTATATCCTATCACGTCATTTATATTTACAGATTTCTAAAATGTGACGAATGTTTATTAATTTTGATTTAAAATACCAATAAAAAATAAAATGCAAATATAATTGGCATATATCGGCAATGTATATATTTAGATAATTCATCTCCCTTTAAATATTAAATTTCTTTCTCATCTTTTTCAAGTCATCTAATGATAATAATATAATAAAAATTATTGTATTATTTTTACAATTACTGTTACATAATTATATTTATTTAATATTATTGCTACTTAATTATTATCAGATAATTATATTAATTAATGTTGCATTATTTTATCTTGATAATATTTGATAGCATTCGGTAAAAAATTGATATAATTAAAACTTAATCCATTAACATCAAAGTGTTTTTACCATTGCACTATATGTTAATGTAATAACTAATTTTTATGATACTGCAAAAGAAAAAATATTTCAAAATTTTTCTTCTTTTTTACTAATTTCAATAATAATGCACGTATCATCTATCCCATTTGTAACTTTATCACAAGACCAGACATTCTCCATAGACATATGGGAATGTCCACGTTGAATCGAGAATACGCTCCCCGACGGTAAACGTCGGTCACTTTGATGCGTGAATTGCACATTTGCCGGCTTTGTGATCGAACAACCCTTCCGACAAACGTCAGCAAAGTGCCGTGCAAATTTACAGGTATCGCTTTTCGGGATTTTCCAAAGGTTCTTTATGTAATATTCTACCACGACATTGCTTGTTCCCTTACTGTATTCATCCACGATTTGGAAAGCACGTGTCTTTTTTCAGTAAACTCAAAACAAAAAGCATACAAACAGATTTTTCTAGAACAAATTAGCGATACTATTATTACTTTATAAATCACGATATGATGGAAAGAAATAATTATGATAGTATTTTGTGGAAAACAATCTTCAATTCTAGAAATTGATATTCACAGTATTTGCTTTTAAAATATTTTTGTTTCTTAATATAAATCGCGTAAACTATACCTGCAAAAGTACGTTAGATATTAAATGGAAATAAATTGAGAGATATTTTTCAAATACCTACATTTCGAGGCCTATTTTCACGAGCTGTCCATGGCGAATTACGTGATTTGTCACGCAACGACCCTATGTCGCTTTTAATCTTCTGATTTTAAATCCCGTGTGTACGCACACCTCGACGCTTAAGTAGAAAGGACCATAGCGAATTAAAAAGCCAAACTTTTTCAGAGATATCTGGCATCTTGCTAGCTGTTATTCTAAGCGTAACAAAGCGTTGCTAAATGCCATCACACATTCTATAATACGGGACTGACAGTGGGGTCTGACAATTTTTTTTTTCGAGCTGTGAAGAAATGATAAAGTCATAAAGAAACCACAGGAATAATCAGTATAGTCGTTCTCACTTCTAATAAATTAAGTTTTAAAAATAACATTGTAAAAAAATGAGCGCGTTTACATTTAACAATTCCTTGTAATTTCGTAAAAATTGTTACTGTTTAATAAATTTTGACTATAATTTAATTCTTGAACTTACTGCAATATATGTTATTCTTCAATTGAGAAATATTTTGCAAATTCGTTTTTGAATATAAATTGTATTTTGTAAAACATCAAAATTTATCTAATCTCTAAATTTATTTCTTATATAATTTCAATCAATTTTATTAATTCTTCAATTTTAGACAATTGTGGGATGACGCTGTGGCTTCGTGCTAACGCGAATGATTAGTAACAGAAGGGTCCTGAATTCAAAGCCCCGACCCCTTCCTACATACAATTTTCAGCGGGAAGTCACAGAAGATTTTTATAGATATATCTAGGTGACATATTAGGAACTGAAATAAGTCCTACTCGCCCATTTTACACTACTATTATAATATACTAGATAAATCTTATAAGCGTACACAGATTTTAATATTGCATCTGCAACCAAAATTAATCAGAAAGAGATTAAAGGACGTTTCATTCATATTTCTAGAACAACAAAAATGAAATCAATTATTGTCATTAAATATGTGTTCAATTCGTGCATTAAGATTAATACGAGTCTTCGCGAAACGAGAAGTTTCACGTTCCACGGGACCTTTCGGTTCTTACTGCCGCATGGATTGACGGCAATCGGATTACTGTGCCCGTGCTCGACTTAAACTTGTCGAAGGAAAGTCAAGAGCTTACAACGGGGTTACACGAGCCACGCCCCGTGGCGGCGAGGCGAATCCTCTGCGATACAAAACGATCGGCTCTCTGTCTTCTCGAGCGACATGACAGGGCGGCCCGCGGCCGGCGCGGCGCGGCGTATCGATTCGAGCTCCCCTTTTCCACGAGTAAATTTGACGTTGGCCAAATAAACACATTGAGGCCGGCTACGTTTGAAGTGGTCCACGTTGACAGTGGGGCGACCCGTGAACATCGGCGCGATTGTTCCGCAGCGGGTTGCCATCGTCGGCACCTTTTGGTCTCCAGGCACCGGGGGCGGTTTTCTCCCTTCTCCCAGGTGCCCCTTACGCGCTGCCGGTGACTTCTGGACGTTCCTTTCGTTTGTAAAAATCGGGATCATTCTGCGCGCGTTTCACGAGAGCATCGCGGCGTCTCAAAGGACGCTATTATCGCCATTCGTTGGCTCATCCATTCGTTCATTCATCCGCGGTCGTATCCCTCTTCACAGTCCCCGAGTCTCTCTATCACTCGCACTTGTTACTCAGACCAATATCCTGCGAAAATAATTCAATTCACAACATACGGCCGCTAATGCGAATAATTAGAACTATTAGAAGTCGCCGGAACGTTTCTGAAATAACATTCTATTGATTTAGAAAAAAATTGGTTCGTTCTGTTAAAAGAGTTCGAAGAATACTAAATTAAAATTAAAATACGATACACACTGCGCATTTGAAATTTTGTAATATTAAAAATTTTTAAGTGATTTATAATATTACAAACCGAAATTATTTCATTTTTAATTTATTAAAGACAAGAAGAATGTCGTTATAGATTTCGCTCCTTTTTATTTCTCGAAAATAATTGCACCATTTATTTTTGCTACTTGAGTTTTCGAAATAATGAAGAAACAAGATGATAATAAAAGTAAATAACGAAAAATGAAATAATTTCGGTCTTTAATAAATTAAAGACAAGAAGAATGTCGTTATAGACCTCGCTCCTTTTTATTTCTCGAAAATAATTGTACTGGAGTATTGCTCCACCGTGTAAGAATTATTTTATGCCTATGAGTCAGGTTACATCGCCAAACTTCAGTTAAAAGATTTCAATCGTTTTGAGGACAGTCTAGGAACGACATATAATAGCGGCCTACAATGTGATATATAACATATGAAAAACTAACAATATAACTTTCGACAAAAATACTTGCTCACATATATTTTTAACAATTATATTCGGAAATAAGTAGAAACATAGTAATATAATACTTATTTATTTCTTGAATATAATAATACACACAATGTCCTTACGTTTTATTTTATATAGAATGTATACAATATGCATACATAGAAAATATTACTGTAACTATGAAAAGTAGTGTAAATAATAAATGTAATATTAATCTAATACATGAATAATAAACTTGATATTTCTTTCATTATTAAATATGTATTTTCTATATTTTCTTTCTAACGGAATAATTAAATCATATTTTAAAGTCATAATTATGTGAGACAATTCTATAAAAAAAAATTTTATATACTGCATACATTATCTATATAAAACAAAAGTCCTGAAAATTTGTCACACATGTCATCCTATTCTAAAATAGGACAGTCTAAGCTAAAATGATATCGTACAATACTTAAAGTGTTACGTCATAAAGAAAATTACACGTAAGTTTAAACTAAAAGTTTTAAACTAAAAATTGGATTTTAAACAAAAAAGAATTTGCATTTATCACTTGATTTAACAAACATTAAATTATAAATTTGTTTGACTTTGTATTATTACTATTAAAGTTCGATGTGTAAAGTTGATGTATCACATACAAGTGACAATGTACTTTAAACATTATATTTTACATGTGAGAGTCTCTTGAAGACTATGTTTAAGAAAAATATCCATAATAAAATTTCAAAATAAAATCATATTAATGCGTCGAATGCGTCTTTAAGTGTATGTTTAAAGTAGTTTTATTGATAAAGGCTTTCGAGCAAATTGGACAGGGATGTGCACGCGATAAGTGATGTTTTAAATGTTCGCTGAATGCCGCGTTGCTCTTGAAAATCTTCTTACATATATTACACTTGAGATCTTCGTCAGGTACCTCCAAGTGAGTTCTTGTGTGTAAGTCAACTTCCCCAACATTATCAAACTCTTTAGAGCATACACGACAACTAAACTTCACTGCTTGAAGAATACCTATTTGACTTCCGGTTAAAGGATTCGGTACAGATATTATATTGTTAGCCTCGCTTTTAATGTTACATGTAAAACTTTCATTCTTTCCATGAGAACTTATGTGATTCCTGAAACATTTATAGCATTACACAAAAAATGTATATATATATAATACATTGGTATTTCATGAAATAATCTCCATTGTTATTATTATTTATTAAATAAGTAGTAAATTATATCATAAACACATTTTATATGTTCATAATTATACTTTATAAACATATATAATATTTACAAAATTTTCTTAGTTTTTTTTCTGTGGAAATATGAGCATACCTGTAAGCTTGGTCGCTTGTGAAATTAATATTGCAGTTCATACATGAATAATCATTTTGTTGAGGGACTAATGTAGTTATAGAAGGTGGAGAAACTTGAAGAATAGTGTTCTGTAAATTCATTTTAGGATGTTCCAGTAAGCAATGCTGCTTAACGCCATCTTTTACGTCAAATGTCTTAAGACACTGATGACATTTGTATGGATACAACGGATCGGTACTAACATGCAATCTTATATGCTTGTCAAATGTCATTTGAGAGCTACATTCTGTTAGACAGATATCGCACATAAAATGCTTTCTGATGTGCACATATAATGACTGCGGATCAGGGAAAGTTTTAGAACATTTAGTGCACGCGTAGCTCTTGACTTCCTCTTTCCTGGGAATGTAGCATTTATCACACAATTTACATTGAAATGTTACACCTGATTTCAATATACATTTTTGCAGTTTGCATGTACCCTCAGCACAGGGCTTTTTAATGCGTAACGGCCGATATTTCTTTCCCGTTTTAATTTCACTCGTCCTTGTGTCTTTCGTTTCGTTACTAAATGTTACCAGAGGCATTATCTTTTTACATTTTGGGCCTGGTTTACCTCGTACTTTATCAATCTGTATGATCAAACGATATTTGCTGACATATGTTTGAGAAATTTCATGTGTTGCAGGTATCGACAAAGCAGAACCATTTATAGCTATTCTATGATCCATTGGTGTATCTTTATTTCCACTGAACAAATCTTCAGTCTGCAACCAAACGAACATAAATATAAGTAGACATCAATTTATTAATGTTATGAAAAGATTAATTTTGCTAACGGCAATAAAATAAACTTACATTATCTTGTATGGATGGACTCTGCGGTGGTGTCACTAAAGCATGCGACGGTTCATCTAATTTTTTCTGTTTTGTTGCTGTTTGTACATTTTCTGCTTTCTGTCCTTTCGGTAACTCTATAAATACACATATACGAGAGTGTATAATTATAAAAATAAATATCATAAAAATCTTATAAAAATATAGCTCTGGAGTAATTGTTCGCTACGTTTGTAAATCATCCCAATACATTTCTAGATATTTTTATTTTTAAATTAAAAATCATTACTTGGAAAACTAGTAAATTTAATAAAAATTTATATGGTATTATGGACAAATTTGTGAATATATTTTCTATAAATTGTTAAAACGTCTGAACACGAATCGATCATTTCACACAAAGTGGAGCCTGTGTCCTGGCTAGGCTTACAAACCTTCTATTCTCCCAAACAGAGTAGGAACAGCGTTGGACCTTAAATCTCTGGACGTGGTGAAGTAAACGTTCTCAAAATGAAGCTCGCAAAGGTGCAATGGTACCTTGCTGTTGAGCATTAAGTTGCAGTTCCGAAGCCATTGATTCCTCCTTCTAATATTCAATAGAAAAGTTTTAACGCGTACCAATTGTGTTGATCACTATGTGGACATTGTATGGAATCACTCACAGATCGTCCTCTGGAAAGGGGAAGAACGTGATCAGGTTACCGTTTATCCTCGTATGTTGAGTAGAGGGACAGCCGTTGATCACGCAGGTTATCATTATATCACCGACGTCTTACAGATCTTACAGATGTTATTTTTTATCACCTCTGGAACTGTATACAAAAACCGTTCATAGCCTAAAAGTGAAATTTGAGTCTCGTCCAGGTTCACGTTGACGCGCAAAAACAAAACTTACGAACAATGCAGAGGGGAAACCGCACCAAGGTAACACCCGATGTGCGGAGCAATGCGCTGCACAGCGCGGGAACCATCAACCAGGGAACCGCCGAGAAGAACTCTTCCTCGCAGCTGCACCGGGTGCACTCCAAGTGTAACAGACACGTAAAGATGCTGACGATCGCAACGGCAGAAGTCGTCACGTGATCAAAACGGTGCCTCTACACATAATTTTTAAATAAAAAATGTCTTAAATTAAATAACTAGAGAGAAAATGCTAATGTTGGCTGTTTTCCAAAATTCATTGCCAGCGCTGAAAATCTACTATAGTATACTGCACTTACTGTAGATTATACTGTAGATTTTCAGCGCTGGCAATGAATTTTGGAATACAACCTTCGTTGCTTAGCATATGTTAAACAAAAGACAAATGATGCTCACGAGTATTGCAAACGCCAAATAGAATGCATCTAAAACCTGCCAGTCGACAGTAGAGCATCAGTTACATTACATCTATATTATAAATTTCGCACTCAACAATGTAAATGTAATATAATACATGCATGTATTATATTACATTTATATTGTTGAGTGCGAAATTATAACATAGATACACGGTCACTGATGCTCTGTGTCGACTGTATCAGAGCTGTGTCAGAGTACAGATTAAGATTGAGATTATTGAAATTGTAATTATTTAATTCTAATTATTATTTTAAATTATAATTACTTTATTCTAATTATTTTCAATTATTCTTTCTATTATTTTTTCAATATAAGATGCAGGCAGAGACTGTGTGAAAATGTATTTAAAAAAAAACACAAACATATTTTATGTGTAAAAATATTTTCCCGAGAAAGCAGATGAATTTTTATTAAATAACTCATAGATCATCTTGAATATAATTTTATAGAATAAATTCTAGTCTTGCAAATAAAAAAATGTTTTCACGCGAAATTTTTATATTCGAGAGAATAAACGATTATTCTCGATTGCAGAGATCGATCGTCCGCAATCGAGAAAGAGGGAAAGAAAGAGAGAAATCGAAAGAGAGGTTATCGTACCGCACAAGGCGATAGCGTGGCTTGATGCCGGCTCGGAATTTACCGGGTAGATAAACAGCTGAGCGGCCGCCGTCTCGTCAGTCGTACGTGATACCCGTAGCCGCGTGCGTCGCTCATCCTTTCAGCTACGGGGTCCCTTGAACCTCGTTCGCGTTCAACGTTCGATGGGATCGGAGCTGGTCACCGAGATGATTGTTTTATACGGAGCAGTTACGAGCAGGAGCGACCGCGACTTCAGATAATCGTAGATTTATCTAGTCGAATGATTCCACGTGATCGCCGGGTTGCGACAGTTTTATATAAATTTCCCCTTCGAGAATTCGACGAATTTGAGAGAGAGAGTTTATCATTGTGATCGATCGTTGTGCCGAGTTTGCCTCAATCACGTTACAATCGCGTGCGGTAGTTCGAACGCTCGGCCGAGCGCGTGACATTTCATTTAAGCATTGTAACAAATAACGTGCAACTCGTGCGCGCGCGTGTATTTAGATATATTAGATATACATCGTACTAACGAAGGAATTGTACATATAACGTTGATTTCTTTTAATCTTTTGCGCGTTCCAAAAGCGTTTTCCCACTCCCTTCTTGATTAATGGTTCCTGCACGTAACAACATGTTTCTCGTTTGCGTGACCGTGGGACTTGTTTTTCTGGCGTCGAAGTATCGCAATAACGTGCTTCGTAGCGTCAAGCATTTATATAAAAATATAAAAAATCGAGATACCAAGGATAGCAGCAGTAAGACCAAGCGCGATAAGCAAGATCCCGATGATAATAATAATGATGATATTAATGACAACAAGGAGATTAAGATTGTATTGGACAAGATTATTTTAGCGGATTCTCCGGAAAAATGCGATTACGCCGTACAGCGTATTCGCGGGTGAGTGTATCGAAATTTATTTATTATTATCGATTTTAAGCGTTTCGCCGACAAGTACGCATCTTTTAAACCTTGAAATGTTCCAACGGACATACATATGTTGTCATTTCTCGTGACTTTGCGCGACGTGGTGGTAACGGCCGTTTTTATAATTACTGTTTACATTTTTTTCCGGAGAGAAAGAGTCATACTAAATACCAAGGTGATCCATATTGTATTTGAAAGACTAGCGTATAAAGCGTCCTTGAGATTCTCCGAGAAAGATCTGGATTTCCTATCTATTACCGTGGCTGGCAAAATTATCGTTACGCTACGAAAAAGAATATTTATGTCTCAATTCTGTCTTATAAAAGAATTTTCTTCCCGCAATAAAATAAATTACATTGTTACAATTAATTAGAAGGGATAAGATTTTCCGTTCCAGTTTTCTTTTGAAATATGAATTGACTTGCTTTGCTTCCATGTAGATTCCTTCCGAAAGTTCTCCTTTACAAAATCGTTTTCTCGAAACAGAAATATCATTTATGATTTTTTTATTCAACAGTTATTAATTTGTTAACATGTTTTCTCGATAGTAACCTGTCTGATGATGTACTGGGTTTTGATTGCGAATGGGTCAAAGAAGGTCCTGTTTCTCTGTTACAACTGGCTACTTTCAATGGAGTAGTTGCTTTGTTTCGCATCGGAAAAATTGGATATATTCCACCTAAACTCAAGGTAAGATTTCAAATAATTTATAAAATCATATTATCTGCAATTATGTATAACACTGAATTTCAATAACATTACATTTATACATTTCAGGAATTGTTAGCTACTAAGCATATTCTTAAAGTAGGAGTCTCTTCATTCGAAGACGGACAGAAGATTGTAAAGGATTATGGATGTAGAGTTAATGGAACTCTTGATTTAAGAATCTTAGCTGAAAGTCTTAATCTACCGAGTCGAAAAAGTTTAGCTGCCATGAGTTTAGAATATCTTAACATTGAGATGGACAAAATAATAGAAGTCAGGTGTGGTGACTGGGATGCTAGCACCTTGACCGACGAACAAGTTGCGTATGCTGCTTGTGATGCGCTTGCAGCTGTTATCATTTATCATAAAGTAAGAAATTCGTAAAAATGCCTCTTTTATCCATGGTTATTGTAAATGATTTGAGCTGTGTTTCTCATACTTGAATTTTGTTGCAGATAATGCAAAAAGAAAAAGAAAAATATTCATTATGGCAGAGATTAGGAATTTACTTATATAATATATTCAGTAATGATATAAATGTGCGGATTCATGGTGTACCTGCTAGAACAGTCGATACAAGGTATAAAAATTTATAAATTTTACAAATTATAGCTCAAAATTTTAAATATGTATATAAGAGAAAAAATACACGTAAATATGTCTTGAAGGTTCAAGGTTCAGCGATCACCAAGTGCGGACAGTATTACTAGTGATAATGTTTTAAATATGAAGAATACAAAATCAGTAGTAGTAGATAAAAATATTATTAACGATCGTAAAAATTCGATACCTACAAGAATCAAACCATTATATCATAATTGTTATTTACAAGCGCCCGATGGAGATATATTGTGTACATGCGATCGTAAGAAAGCAGAGTGGTATGTTACGAAAAATTTAGGAGAACTTGTGGATACAGATCCATATACAGTGAAATTAAATTTCGAGCCATCTGGCCGAGCATTAGGAGAAGTTGGACAATATTATACACAGGTGAAACTTAATCAATGTGTAGTCTGTGGATGCACCGAGAAATTTATTAGGAAAAATGTCGTGCCGCGAGAATATCGAAAATACTTTCCATGTAAGTATTTTAATATTAATGATTTATTCATTATGTAATATTGAACATAGTAAAAATATAATATTTAAATAGTATTTTCCACACGTATATATTTATAATCTGAAATATTGAATATTTTTTTCAGTGGTAATGAAGGCACATCAATCTCATGATGTATTACTATTATGTCCTTCTTGTCATGAAACCAGCAATAATCATGATCTGCAGCTCAGAAGAAAGTTAGCAGACATGTGTGACGCACCATTAATTGGGCCATTGACGCTCATAAGAGACAACAGTCCGCACAACCGTCGGAAGTTGCTTTCAGTTGTTAGGGCCTTGAGGGAAAAGTTTACGTTATCTCTGCGGCAACGCGAGGAGTATGAAAATTACATACTAAAGTATACAGGACAGCAGAAAGTTACATCGGATCTACTTAATGCCCTGAACGAGCAGCTGAAGAATGGACTGCTTCCGAAACCGATATCTAACAAGTATCAACCACATGGCCTAAAGGTACTTGTTTTAGAAACATTTTTTAGACAAATTTTTGTGAATTCTTTGTATTGATTTTTTATTCGACAGGTGGTGGAACATTTTCAAAAGATGGAAAGTGGACTCGTCGAGTTGGAACGTATGTGGAGAGAACATTTTCTTTTCTCGATGAAACCGAAATACCTGCCAAGTTTATGGTCTGTACGCCACAATCAAGAGCGGTTGATTATACGTCAGTCACAAAATAGAATTGATGCGGACGATGCAAAGGCAGCTGGATTAACACAGTAGCATTAGAATTTGAATATTATAACTGAAAAGTCTCGTATAGGAGCGAGAACTTCGAAAGACTGTTATATGAATCAATATATCTCCTTAATATATACATATGTATGAATACCTGCTTTATTTACCTTTAGATCTCGATGCAAAATGATGCAACAGTACAAAACCCGAACGACTCATATTCCTCAATATAGAAACACTATTTTATTCTCGCAAAGATATTAGACATTGTGCGTGCTTAAAATGTACATTTTAAATTCAACGTTTTCAAGATGATATTACATATTTACAAGTTTCTATGTTGGAAAAAAAAAACAATGCCATGCTTTGAAACCATTCTAATTGATGCCAGAGTCTACTATTTATTATGACGTTATGTACAGTTGTCTAGAATTAGGATAAGTAAATTTAGACTAGGGACAGGTCTCATGGCTGCTTGGAAGCCTCTTGACCGCTCGTCGAACTTTCCTGCGACGAGCCTGTCGAGCCTTCTTGCGTAGGTCTCTTCAGGTTTTTCATTTCCTCGTCGATGCGTTCCTTGGCACGAACGATCTTGGATTGCAGGTAGAACGAGCCGCCCTTCGATCTGTCATTGGCTTCCATGAGATACTTGTAATTTCGCTCTATCAGCTCCGTCTCATTGGGACGCTCTACGTTCAGGATGCGAAGGGCCTCCTCCAGGGTGATGCCAGTTCTCGCGTTGACCTCCACGTGCTGTGTACCCTGCCTGCCGCCGCCCGCCCGCCGCGCCGCCTCCTGGCTCGCCGCGATCTCCTGGCGCAGCGCGCGCGCAAACGCCTTGCCGACGACCTGCGTGCCCATCACGATGATCTGTATCAGGTACTTCGCCATGGCCTAACCTCACCGCGCACGTTCGGCACCTCCACGCGCGGACGAGCTGTCACGCTCTCACGCCGGCGTTACGATTGTCTCCCCTCACGTGTCTGACCGACTGGCCGGTCGGTGTCACAGAATTATATTTGTAAATCTGTACCTTGGCATACCGCGCATCAGCGACACGACGGCTCGCATACCATGAGGAACCTAACCTAGTCGTTACGCATGGCAATCGTAACTCGCGCGCCTGTGATACCCGGCGCTTACGAAACATCGGCCGCAAGTGAAGTGAGTCGCTGGAGACTGGAGGTGGAATGGGACAATGCTCTGCTTCCGCGTTTAGATAGACTGACAAAGTGTTTCATGATTTACGCGTGTCGTCAAATATTTTTTTCTTTTTTGGGTTTAACTTTTTAATGAGTCTATGGAATTAATTGTAAATTTTATCCAGCACACAAAACTTGCAATTACGTTATAGCAATGTATTTACTTTGTCTATTCTTTGTTCCTTTCGCATGCATTCCTCGAGTTTATCTCGGAAATTCTTTTATTATCTTTGAGCGTAGCTTTGCATTATCATACAATTCTGTAATTGAAGAAAATAAATGAAAATTACTATGTACATATAATTATGAAATTTTTTTATAAATTATTCTCTATTTATCTTGAACATGTTTTATTAAATTATAAGATTTTATTATGAAAAAGTGCATTTTACTAAACATCGAGCTTATATATTCCCAGATAGCACAAATCTCCCAAAAACATCTCAAAACATTCAAAGAACGTCCTTATATTCTAAAAATGTTCATAGAACATGTTTTGGAGACCCTGAGCTGTCTGGGTTAAAATATACGAATAAATACATGCATAAATATGAATTAACTCTCCAGTAGTCGCGCGCATGAAGAATATCTCTATTATCTTTACAAGTCCGAAGTTTAGTAAATAGCATTTTTTTATAATAAAATACAAACATTGCCGTTTGAATTTTGAAAATCTAAATATTATTTTTCAGATATATAAATAGACTTTTGTATATTGGAATTTTTCAAACCTCCCACGCACCTCGACTCGTGTTACAAAAAATAGCGCGATAAGGGTTAAATATAACATCTAAATACCGCCCTTCTTCTTCTTCCTTTGATAATGGGCTGTGGTCGACTTGACGCTACAAATGCCTCGAAGCATTTTTCTTCTTCATCTTTATTGAAAGAAAGAAGAAAATTGGTTCGGAGCGGATTTGTAAGCGTCAAGTCGACCGCAGCCAGTGGCACCTGGTCTATGTCAAGACCAATACGGCCAGGCGGCAAATGTTTATGCCCAAAAAGGAGCAAGGGTTATCAATGGAATCCCGTACACTCGATCACCCTCGATGTTCGGCCCGAAACGGCAAGTCGGACGGTGGCGGTCCCTCTCGAGAAGGTCCCGTCTCGAGAAAGCGTCTGAAAGCGTCCCGAAAGAGTAGCGAGCGTGCGTGGTGGTGCGTGGCGCGGCGTGGCGCGGCGGTGGTGAGAGCCACGCGCGCCGCTCCCCCTTTTCCTCGAGAGCGGTGTGGCGTGGTGTGGCAGCGCGGCGCCGTGGCGCGGCGCGTAGGCACGGCGTGCAGCGAGGCGAAGCAGCAGCCAGCGGGCAGCGCGAGTAGTAGCGAGTCGCCGTCGCGCGGGTTCGCCGTTGGGCGAGTCGAGTCGAGTCGAGTCGCGTCGAGCCGGGCCGAGCGGAGCCGAGGCCGGAGCCGAGAGACAAGAGCGGAGCGAGCGAGGCGAGCGTTACGGAGCTTGGTCCCCGGTCTGCTTCTCGCCCGTCGTGGTTCTCCTTTCGTCGTCGTCGTCCCGTATGCGCGTCCCTCGTCGGCGCGTCGCCGTCGGCCATTGTCCCTGACATGGAAGCCTACCAAAATGGCAGAGATCGTGCAGATGTTTTTGTTTCTATATAAGTCCAAGTACCGTCGGAAACGCCGTCGCGACTACGGCAGCGGGAGCGACGGCGACGGCGACGAGGACGGCGGCGACGGTGCGCCGCGCGATCGCGATCGGCGGTGGCGATGTCGGTGCGGCGACCGCGGTGGCGGCCGTGGCGACCGCGGCGGCGGCGCGACCGCGACGGTACCGTGGGCGCCGTTCCTGCTGTGGGCGGCGCTCGTCTGCTGGGTGGTCCACGTAAGCGCCGCCGCCTCCGCCTCCTCGTCGTCGCCGACGTTGGACACGGGCTGCGACCCCGACACCTGCGTCAACGGCGACTGTGTCAATGGCACCTGCGTGTGCCGGGAGGGCTGGCAGGGCGCGCACTGTCAATTCTGCGGCGGGAAGGTCAGGTAAGGATGCTGATTGATTCGGAGCGTCGGGAGTTTTCTTCAGATCCCGCTCTGTTCATTTTTTTTTATTCTTTCTTTCCTCGAGCGCATTTTCTTTCCTCTCCGGGAGGAGCGCCTCCCGGATGCTCGCGAGACGCGTGTACGTGAGTACGCGTCGTGTCAAGTGCAACGGGATCCGCCGTTTTCTAGGTCGTTCTCATCGCTTCGATCGCGCGTTCCGGATGAGTGGCCGACGCGACGGAGGGATCCGTCCACCCCCCTCGCGCGGCCCGACGTAAATAAACGCCTGCGTGCGTGCGTGCGTACGTGCGTACGTGCGTGCGTACTTGCACTCGGTCGTCCCTTCTCGAGAGCGAGTCCTCAAAAACTTGCTCCGATCTTTCTCGCTCTTGTTTTCCGCCTCAGGTTCAGTCGAATTTCTATCCGACCAGTCGAACGGCTATTTGTCATTGTGTTTTATTTGGACCGTTAGGAGGAGAAAGCAGACAGCCGGTAATCGTCGAGTTGTACCGGAGTCACCGGTGACACTGACCGGACGCCGCGAGAGGCAGGTCCGCAGGAGTAGATCCGTAGGAGGATCTGAGATTAGATTTGCGAGTCGATCGATCGCTGCCGACGCGTCGGAGAAAGTGCTCCCCGTCGAGGATGCCGATTACGCCGCGCCGTGTGAAACTTCGCCAGATGCAGAGAGCAAAAATATCCCGCCCGCCCGCATTAAGAAAGAATGTGGCCTGCATATCGGTCGATGTATCACACTGTACGCTAAAAAAAATTCTGGTTAAAAACGGACGAATCAGAAAATCTTGTAGGATTGATCAAATACTCTGGTTGTTATAATAGAACTCAATATTTTATAATTTATAATAACCAGAATATTTGATCGATTCTACAAGACTTTTCTGATTCGTTCGTTTTTAACCAGAATTTTTTTCAATGTATTAATCGGAAATGCGAGGGCCAGTGTTGTCGCGAAAAGACGCGAGAAGGAAGAATCACTCGTCTCTCGTAATGTGAGAAAGATGCATCGTTTTTCTTTTCTAAATCGATAGCGCGATCCAGCGTTAAGTCGAGTTCGCACTCTAGCAAAATTTACAACCTCAACAGACGCCGTCGTTTCTATAAATGAGAATCCTGCTTTGAAATTGACGCTTGTGATTTTTAAATGGTAATTTTTAAATGGTTAACCTTTTCGCCACGGAATATGTTTCAAGAGAATCAATGCATTCTTTTGATATACATATATCCTCGTGAGTCACTGAACTGATGCATATTCACGTTTTAATCAAATTTGCTTCTACCCTTTTTGAAGGGCATGGGATATTTTAGTCCCTGCAATAAATTTGATCTTTTAAGCATGAGATGTCTTATTGTTAGTTCCAACAATAAATTTGACTGGGATTGTGATAATTCGCTAATGAAAACAAAATTTCTAAATACACATTTCATTGCAGTGTAACGATACAATAATTTCAAGAATGAAATGATAAGAAACAATTTTTACAAAGTGGCAAATTACATGCTACACACATACACACAAAAAATATTCTACAGACAAGAAAAACAATTACATATTTTATTTCGTTTAAGTAATAGTTTTCTTCAGCAAAGAATATTTTCTTAATAATAGTTTAAGATATACTTGTCACAAGTTCAGAATATGTTTTAAATAAATGTGATGCCTATGATGGCTTGCGGATACATAAACTTATCAAATATTTATTTGAACAGGTATATATACTTGTAGGTAGTATATACTTTTCTGTGTGTAGCGCGTTTTTCTTTCTTTTTCTCGGAACAGCAAAATATCGTCTTCTATTTGGACCTTCACTGGGAAGGTTGTCGCGTAAATTTTAAATTTTATATTACCCAACTCCACACATGTGTTAAAGTTCCTGATTTTATTCCCTTATTTGGAGCGTATTTAATCCAGCTGTAAAACAAATGAGTTCACTGGGACATATCTCCACGCAATGGCGAAAGGGTTAAGATAAATGTATTTCAATTCGTATTTGCATTCGAAGCGCTTTCGTGCCGCGTAATTATGAGAAATTAACATATAGAAATCGGATGAAATAAAAATATTGTCCTGCATTGCAAGATAAATTCTCTACTTATGCGACACGCCTCGACTCCCGTTCAGAGATTCCGGATGTTCGTTCGGAGTTCTTCGTGGAAAATGTCAAAGGTACTTCTCGACCGATGTATCACGGTGCATCGCGACGTTCGTATCGTGCTCGGAGCGATCGGAGGTATCCGGCGGATACGTTCGTGGATATTTTTAGATATGTAATGAGTATTCCACAACGTGTGTCGAGAATATGTAGATATCAGGCGAATATATTCCGTAATTATTCCGCAGCCCCTTTCTTAGGTGTTTATCTGATACTTGAGGATGATTCAATGAATCACAAATCGACGAACGTTCTTGTCGACAACCAGTCCGGTCTTGAAAATTTACTTTGGATGCTCACATGCGTCGCGATATCCGATTTCTAAACATATTTTTTAGCGTTTTTTTTTGTAATGTCATTTAATGTCCATAAAGAATCAATAAATCTTTCAACGTCCAAGATTACGAATAGCTTTACTGAAAAAAATTCTGGTTAAAAACGGACGAATCAGAAAATCTTGTAGAATTGATCAAATATTTTAGTTATTAATGTTATTATAATAAAAATTCTGATTATTATGATAGAACTCAATACTTTATAACTTATAATCACCTGAATTCCTATCGTAATAACCAGAATATTTTATCAGTCCTAGATTTTTCTGATTCGTCCGTTTTTAACCAGAATTTTTTTTCCAATGTTATCAAAACGCTGAAATTTTAATTACTTCGTCAAAGAAATATTTCGGATTATTTTGAAATTTAAAAGCGACGATTCGAGATACCGCATTAATTGCTTTTTTTCTGTATATGTCGCTACAAGTCGAAATATTTCGATTTTGACTTCAATATCACGTTTTGTCAAACGCATCGCGGAAATTGCGGCTGAAGTTCCTCCTCCAGATACGGAAAAGACGAATCCTCCGCAGTCCTCTTACCGGTTTGATGGTTTAGGTGAATATCGACTTTCGAGTTTCGCGATATTTACCGGGAAAGTTCTCGTTGAAGAGAACCGCGTAGTCACTTGCACGCGAATACGATCGGACTTTCGCGTGAGATTTTCTGCCCGTCTCCAAGAAGCTAATCCCAGTTCGGAGCGTCGCGGTGTCGGTGACAATGATTAATAGACGTCGTGAACGTGAGAATACATCGCAAGGCCTCGTCATCTTCTTCTGTTTCGCTTTATGTAACGTTGTTATGATGTAATTTTAATATCACCACACATTAAGATTTTGGCGATCAGTCGCAAAACCCGCAAGATCGAATCGCCACCCGGATGATTTCAGATAAACAAACCGCATTAATATCCGATTATTTATGGAGCTATAAATACAGTCTTAAAATCGCACGAGAGGATGTTATAAATAAAAAAAGATTGTAATTGGCGTGTTCCTTTCCCATCTTCTTTTAAATTAAAAGATAAAAAAGGTAAATCTTGATTGATAGTATCGTGATAGCATCTTTATTTTATCGATTAATTTCAGATAAAACTCGCATTTTGCGGATGATTCAATTTAACCGAATACGTATACAATCATATAATATTTCTGAAGACAGTTTTTCTATACCTTTGGTATTAACTCGTTAACTCGTGCCACGTTGCATCGCGGGAAAACAACTTCGCTTCGAATAAAAATTGCGAATTGTAATTAACTTCGGTCGCCCATTTATCTCCCAATTATCGATTACAGATCGATGCGAACAAAAGAAGCCCGAGTGGAATTCTATTATATTCCCAGCATACTCTAAAGGATTGAGATTGTATAATGGCAGATGCAGTAATTTATAAAGATAATTTCTATAATTGCTTCATGAGAAAAATTTGATTTTTTTTTTCATTCGCCGTGCGCAACTATTCGCTGATTAATTGACCGATAAAAGCTACGCTAGAATAATTACTCGGTGATTTTCCGTCACGTCTCGACCTTTACAATTCCGTCGCACGGGCTGTAAATTATATTCGGTGATTACGCTTAATTTGATTTCCTTTCAGTACGATGAACACACGAGCGGCATTCGTTTCACAGCATCACGCCAATGACTTAGAAGCTATTAAGATAATTATTGCGTATTATCTTCGAATCAATATCTTCGGGATGATTCCGTCTCATAAAGAGCGCTAAATTCTCTGCATAGTTCGCATGATTACGCGCATGTTGGTATTCTAGTTTAATAGACACGTCTCGTTTGATAATTAAAAAAAAAAACGAATCACGCTATCTCAGCTTTCGAAAATTCCTTCGATAAATCTATATTTACGTCGTGCCGCCGCGACTTCTTCTTGTAACTTGTAACGTTAGAATGTGATAAAAGTGCAGAGTCAACGTTTACCAGGCAATATATGTACATAGACTCGGTGCTATCTATCGTCGACGAACCTGTCGTTAATAAACAAACTTCCTATCTCTATTACATGCAGTTAACCTTCCACGAAACATGTCGCGTAATCCTAAAACTATTCCACCTCGCTTGTGATTTCCGGATAACTATGTCGCGGTCGGTAGCGACACGATAATATCGCGAAATTATTCATTAGTAATATCGCATTACGCTGCGAATTTAATTAGAGTCATGCGTGCCCACGAACGAACGGTGGCCCGAATCGTTTTAACCCGCTTGAATCGTCGGTCATTAATTTCATATCTCTTCACGATTCTCATCTCGCCTCGCGAACAGCAGCGCTTTCAGCGGTGTGCCAAGTACAGAATTTTGGCGACGTGCATAGAATATCAAAGCTACTTTCAAATTTTTTGCTTTTCAAGACAAATTCTTGTTAGATGGAGATTCTTTCTCTCGGATTTTGCCGATGTCGGCATGTTGTCTCACATCTTTGTAAATTATCTGAAATAACATCGAAACTTTATACAGTCAACGAAAGGAATACAGAATTTTAAGAGGCATATTTGACAAATATAATTTTCGGTCTTTATGAAAATGCAAATATCAATATTTATTCAATTTTACTGTGTTAAGTAGGAAACTAGGGGGAAAAGGTGCATTTCTATGTTCAAACTATTTGTTCCTCTTTTACTTTCTCGTCATACAATCGCACACCTTTCATTAGTCATTAAAAAATTTAATCAACTAATGAACTTGTATGTTGTCGTTTGTTGTTACTTCTTTTTATTAAATTATTAAATACATTTTCCATCTTTATTAGTGTACTAGAATGTATAGGAGTTTCTTTTTACCCGGTAACATTACTGTTGTAACAAGACCTCGTTATAAATTTCCTTTGTAATAAGATTATTTGTTGTCGATGCTGCGAATCTCTCGTCGTTCGTACTTTCGTCGTTAGACACAATTTTGCAGTATTTCTTTTGCAGCTTGTCCTATCTCTCTCAATTTCCAGCCTTATCCTCCGCGCATCGATTTTGTTATCGCGGAGAAGGCGTTTTGTTTCATACCACGTGTTACATTATGCATAACTCTACCTACTCATGCGCTATCTTCTCTACGGGCCTTCGCTCTTGTCCGAGCACGTGCAACGGCTTATGTACAAATACAGTAGCGATGCATGTAGCGGGCTTAGAGCGTGCTTCGAGCGCGATTAGTATCTCGGAAAGTACTAAGTCTAGAAAATTTTTAAAATAAAAGTGGTAAATTGCGTAAGATGAAGGTTGATTTCGAAGAAAATAAGGCCGCTTTAACCTGGCCGCTTTAAGGAAAAATTCATTTTCAATTCAGTTCAATTTTTCTACATCTTCCATTTATAAAATGCTCGGCTTCAAAATTGGTACCTCGGGAGAAATTGATATGTCATGCTTTGCATGTGTCTCGTCTTGCGCGATCACGTACGAGTCTGTACGATTTGTCACGCGGCTTAATCTTTTTTTTCTTTAATAATATATGACGATTCATGGAACTCTATCGCTCGTTTGCATACTGAAACGCAAAGTGACGTTAGAGTTAATATTTAAACTGCCGTTGGCCATTTTTGATTGGCTATTTTGTTAAATCCGATACATGCATATGAATCCTTAATAACAGATAAATGCGGAGAATCATGATAAAAATGGTTTTTTTTGCGATATGTTTTGTACAAATGTATCAACTATGCTTTCAATTTTCAATATTCAGTTTTTCAGTTCTTCAGTTTTTATTACTAAATTTTAAATTGTCATTTCGTTAAAGCCTGCTTGAAATTAATTGAGAGAGTAAATTTTGTTTATTCTGAAAAATTAAATTCTTAATATAATTGCATTTAAATGAAAAATATTGCTTTACTGTTAATCTGTTTTTAATCTTTTTTCCATGCGTTAACATTTGAGAGAAATGATTATTCTACTACGTTCTATATATTGTTGATTAATGTAATTATAATAATAGAATACGAGATAACTCCGTGCTAACACAAGTGACTAGTAACGTAAGGATCCTTAGTTTGAATCCCAGCGGCTTCTCATCCTGCATACATCCCACTTTTTGGGTCCAGAGGGGGAGGGGAGCTTAAATATTCTAATTAGCGTAGGGCTGTGACAACCCATCTAACGAAACAACCCACCTAACAAGACCCATCTAACAAAACTATGGATACATCACTGCAGCCTCGTATAAAAGAGGCTCTCTGTTGCCAAGTGAAAAAGACAGAGGCCGATACTCGTATTCAGTTCCTTATATTTAGGGTTGGAGCTGACTATGAGTATCGACAGTATCTGAAGAGCATAGAGAAAAAGTGGTGATGCAGGCCCAGGCTCACCTCGAGCTGTAGTGCCATTGGATGACGATGGTGATGAATAATATAATACATTATTATTTAATAATATATAGAATGCTTATACATAGATTTATCAAAGATATTTTATTTTAGAAATAGATCTTTTGATAAAGTTGACATTTACATTTTATTTTTACCTGTTTAATATGCTTTACAGATTTGCATGAGATATCTTATCCAAAAAAAGATATCTTGATAAATAAAATATTTTTAGTACAGTTATCAAATATCTTGTGTGTGCATGTGTATATGTGTGAAATAGATTCAGAAAAAAATCTAAAGAAAGACTGAAACAAGTAAAGGTGGGATTAATATGAAGATAAACTGCACATTATAAATATACTATATGTATGGACTATCTTTTTTTTTTCGATTTATCATGAAGAAAAGGTTTCGTAAAGAAAAGCATTTTACATATATCTTGATAGGATTATCGCGAAGGCAATTGCGTTCGAACACTTTGTAAAAAAACAGTAAACGCAGCTATGCAATATGTTAATTTCAACCGAATTGCGTTTGTTATTCGCGTTATCTATGTATTTACTTTATCATTTTTACTTTTATTCAATGTCATTCTACTCGCTGCTGACAGACAAAGTGAGTCGACTTACACTGAAAAAAATTTTGGTTGAAAACGGACGAATCAGAAAAATCTTGTAATATTGATCAAAGATTCTAGTTATTATAATAGGAATTCTGATTATAAGTTATAAAGTATTGAGTTCTATTATAATAACCAGAATTTTTATTATAATAACCAGAATATTTGATCAATCCTACAAGGTTTTCTGATTCGTCCGTTTTTTTAACCAGAATTTTTTTTCAGTGTATAAAAACCTCACCGATACAATTTGTTACAAAATAACAGATATTTGGAAATATATTTCGATACATTATAAATATGTATATGTCTAAAGAGAAAGATTTTTTTTCGAAAATTTATATGATAATAAAGTTGAAATGTACCAGATGTGGAGATGACAGGAATATGCTGAGAAAGTACGAATGATTATGCTCCACATGCCGAGTCATTAAATTCTACGATGAGACATACGTGGCATCTCAACTGTACAATAGATTGACATATCTTTAAACTGTCTCGTTTAAATGACAGCAAATCCTTCAGAATTCATTTATAAAATATAGACATATTGAGTCGGTAAAAACCTAGAGCTTGGAGTCGATTGGATGTGGGTGGTTAATTGTGTTTGCCTTTCGGGTTGCGTCGATGCTGTTATGTCCGCAAAACTGTTACGTCTCTCACGAGGCGGATAGACTCCGGCGAAATTGGAAAGCGTTCTAAATGTCACCTCGGCCATAAAGTCTTCTCTCCTGATCCTGATGCGAACCTTTTGTCCACTGATCCGTCGTACTTGATTCTCTACGTCCGTTCATAAATCGATCAAGTCCCGAAATGAGACCACAGATACCACTGAGATTTCAGAGCTTTCTCTCCGATATTGTTATATAAGCGAGGAACTATATCTCTCGAACACTGAAAAATCGTTACTGTTAGATGAAATATAACAGAAGCTTTTATTTTAAATTAAAAATTTAAAGTTTTTCTTGACTTGTCTCAATTTACAATTTATAAACAAATGTAATGAAATCATCCATTATTCTCTAATTTAATTTGGGAAAGAGCTTAAATTGAAGAATTAAACATCAGAGAAGAAACTGGCATGTCCAATATATTCTGTATTTAGATTCTGTACTTAGATTTTTCATCTTTTATCCATTTTTCGGCGGAAGTTTCTGCGCTAAAATAAAAACATTATTTTTTTTCCGCGGGGATTGGCATAAAAATAGAACGGCGATTCTTTTTCTATCGAGAAACGCAGGTTCGTTATTCTCGTGTGGCCGCAGCACGCTAAATTTAATTATCGCCGCGAGCATTGTCACTCATATTCCCTTTTTTCCCCCCCTCATAGAACGCAGTCGATCCACGTGGAAAAGTTACATAGTTGCATTTCAATGCGTTTATTGATGCATTTGAAGCGTATGTCAATACGTTTATCGACGAGTCCGTTACGTTTGTTCGTGCGACGAACCGATTCGCCGTTAATCCGAGTGCTCGCCGTTTAAATGGGAGATTATTCCCGTTTTTTTAATGCAAGCGAAATCCTTGAAACGGTATCGCTTTTCGCGTCGTTCGTCGACACCTATCTTATTCGAGTCCTGCTGAACAGTAATGAAAGAGACAAAGAAACAAGATTAGTTTGATGAATATTGTATGAGGAGATAAGATTATTTTTCAAATTTATCTTCATCCAAAAGATAATCGTCTTTTTTTTAAAAAAAGAGAGAAATATTAAAAGAAGATGATATTTCCAATGCTGTTTCTTTGGTATCTGCTATAAAAAACGTAATGGATAACACGATTCGTATTCAAGTTATATGTAATTGAAATTTTTAAAATGATATGTAAACGTCATAAAGATAATCTGAATGTATTCTTCAGCAGTATGACCACGATGTCAGTATTGGCACATATTATTACTCAAATTGCTAAACGTACTTCGATATATCGGTCTCACAATATCTACAGGGTGTCCCACTACTACCGCATTTCCTTTTACAGACGTATTGAAGTAATTTAGAAAATCCTGATGTAAAAATGTCGAGGCTATAATATACTTTTCAAATTATAAGCGATTAAAATTTACCAATTGTAATGGCAAAATTTCGCGCGCTCAGGCACAACAGCTCACAGTGATAAAAATGAAAAAAGAGCTCTTTTACAAATAACAGGATTGAAATTACATATGCGATAATAATAAAATTCTTGCACTATTTGAATAAATGCTTTATAAATGTAAACTCTAACAGTTTTATAAAAATCTTACAAGATGGAATATAGATATTTTATAGCAAGCAATATATTTCTTATTTATGAGAAGCAAGCTGTCATATTTGACATTTCCTTAAGTTAGTTTCGTGTCTTATAAGTATAAGTAATATATAAGTTCATGATAAAGAATAAAAATTTCGCAGCATTCTTCTTTAGCATGAACTTATATAAGACATGAAACTAGCTAACTTAAGGAAATGTCAATTATTGATAGCTTGCTTCTCATAAGTAAAAAATATTGCTTGCTATAAAATATCTCTATTCTATCTTGTAAGATTAAAACTTATAGTTTACATTTATGAAACATTTATTCAAATAGTGCAAGAATTTTTATTTATTATCGCATTTATTTTATTATCGCATATGTAATTTCAATCCTGTTATTTGAAAAAAAGGCTCTTCATCACTGTGAGTTGTTATCGTGCCTGAGCGCGCGAAATTTTGCCACTACAATTGGTAAATTTTAATCGCTTATAATTTGAAAAATATTATAGCCTCGACATTTTTATATTAGGATTTTCATCTCTAAATTATTTCAAGAATACGTCTTTAAAAGGAAATGCGGTAGTGGTGGGACACCACTGTATAATTGACATAAATTCCAATCATGTCCAATTCCTGTCTACATTATACATATCATCGACATTCCGAATTTCTTCAACAATATAATTGTTGCCAAATTGCTAGGAGTCAAATACTTCAATAAATTAGTCTCGCAATATATATAGTCGACACAAATTCCAATCATATCCAAATTATGTCCATGTTAAAATGGGATGTTAACATTATAAAAAATAATCTCAGTTTGTTTTAAATTTGTCTTTAGCGATGTGACTGCGACGTTGACGTAATATTCCTCTAATTGCTGAGAATCAAATACTTCAATATCGGCCTCGCAATAAACGCGACAATTAAATGAGCCCACCGTTAACGTAACTTTTATTGCTTCTCGGGAAGGAAGCACTTTTGCGTGGAATTCTCAATTTTACACGACGTGCCGTTTATTTCACTCACGGGTGCAATATGGCACGAACCAGCGTTGCTGCTAGTGTCGAGAGGCGAGGATTGAAATTGAAATCTGATCTCGGCAAGTTCGGCTTCCGATGCCCCGTGATACGCGGAAAAGAACGTTATGTCGATTATCGCGTTCCGCTTGTTCGCGGATGAGAAAACGCGGAAGAATCAACGAGGAATCGATAACGCACGAGCTGCGGTTTCAATTTCTGACGACGAACATCCTAATCTCAAGTAGAAAAGGCTACGCCTTTCCGGCACTCGTCCGCTCGTTCGCGAGCGAGAAGGAAATCTTTTACGCGGTTCTTACGAGCCGTTATTATCTGGCGCCTGTTGGTACGGCGTCTGAATTACGCATACACCGCGAAGCCGGCCGATGCTAATAAAAACCGGATCGAGAACCGGTAGAATTTACAATTTTTCTGAACTGCACGTCCCGGCGTCTGGTACGCGGTTGGTGCCGCCTTCGCGATTTCCGCGACAAAAATTTTACAAGACTCACCGCGGAAAATGAAAATGAAAACGACGCGACGGCGGAAATGTCCTCAAAAGGACTTTCAAATCGATGGCATCTCTCCATGAAAATTTAAGTAACTTCTATAGCAACTTTTTAATCTGCGATCTAAAATGGTCTACTTAAGATCTATTAAAGGGAGGATAAAAGTGATGAGTAACTTGCTAATTAAGCCTTTGATGAAAATTTTGTGGATGTTGAATAATTTCCGCGAAAAAATACAAGTCCTGTTAATTTTTTTATGATTCTGTGACGTTACTGCTAATAAAATGAATAAAATGGAACGAAAGCGCAAACGGGATTGAAGTTTTTTATATAGAATTTAAAGTAATATTTTTGTTTCGTATGAATATATATCATCGACTTTAAACGTGTATGAATTTATTTTTGGACGCATCCATTTTCTACTGGAGCGTGTTCCAGTTCTTAGAAGATTGGAAATTATTACACATTTATAAAACGAAATTTGCGTCTAGATTTAGATAGTTTATTCACTTCAGTATTTTTAGCCAAGAAGTGGGACTTGGTTTGCATTTAATTAAAACTACACATTCTTCTATTTCTCTCATATCTTTCTACACTTTCCTAAAATAACTCTTCTCTAATATTCTGAGTGTCACTTTCTTTTTTTTCATCTTATTGTTTGCCCTTTTTCCTCTTATCTTCATTCAATTCGTATCTTACTATTTACATTACATATGGAATAATTAGAAAATATCAAAAAATTAAGAAGATTACATTAAAAATATTAACGGTTGTGAATATATTTAATCTGTTATCTATTTTTTTTTCTAAATTACTGTACTTTTCTAAATTTGTGAAGATTGTTTTGCTGTTCCAATGTAAGATAATCAAAAAAGTATGTTTGATAAAAGATTTGATTTAAAGCGTTATCCAGCATGAAAGTGAACGTGAGAAATTACACACTAAACGAACAATTGTAATGAAGTCGAGCTCAAAATAATGATGCTTTACTTCATCGTGTTACAACACTTAAAGTAAATTTAACTTTATCGCACCCGGTGAAAAAAATTCTAATTACATAAGAGAACATTTTGTCAAGTCTGTTCTTTTCAGCTGCACCTTTCCCTTGCATTTGTCTTTTCTCTTAGTTTCTTTAAACTAAACGAACGTACACTTTTTTCATTCCACATAGAGGATGTTGCCACAAAACGAGAACTGAGCGAGACAGTTACGTTATAATATTTTTCTTCATGTATATTCGCATCTTGTCTTTTGAATTCTGAATCATTCTAAGAAAACTCGAGAAGTTTAATGTTGTTTTTTGCGTCTGCGAAATTCAATATGGATAAATGAAATTTAATCGCTTGCGAGGTCTGCTACTTGACATATATGCCCAACATATGTTTCGTTACTTTGTTTTGTACTTTCCAATGACTACCGTCTTTCTTCTTTTATTTTATCAAGAGAGACTCTTCTTCAGCAATTTCTTTTCTCTTCGAACATTTCTGATAAATTGTCCGAGTCATTCCGGTGCATCACGTGCAAATGGATGCAATTTAACGACTGTGACATCGTCTTTCTGTTCTGCATTGATTCCGAAGTCTCCAATCGAAATCAAATTATGTTTTTTTTTTTTTCTGTAAATCACGAGGCGATCATTTCACAGTACGCACTAAGTACTTCTCTCACTGAAGTAAAGAGATCCTTTCTAGATAAACTTTCTTTTCTTGCCTCGCCATCTTTTTTAAATTTTCTTTCAATCTTGCATCTTCAGTCTTGTCCGATCGTTACACCTCCGTTAACTATGCTGTTACGTAAGCAAAGATTCAAGAGGACTTTCACAGAGATTACCTAAAGTGTGTCTCATGGCAACACATTATTTCGAGTCTCCGTTCCAGGTTTAGCCGTGCCTTATTTTAATCTTCTCACCGTGACAGATTCGAAGTGCACTAAATTCGATTATCGCGTTCACTTTATCTTAATGTGACAGATCGGGATGTCAGGATCTTCGAAAATCGATAACTGATATAAATTAACATATTTATTTCACGTTTTGACCGAGTTGCAATGTCTATTTAAACTTTCAAGTTTCTGCTAAACCAGAATTGTCGTGATGTCGAGCAATATGCTCATATTGATGCCACTGATATTAATAACTTTCTAGTACACTATGCTTGCTATATTAACTTGCCGTTCTAGCTCCTTGATTTGGAATATCATGACAAAGTCACGTTTTCCATGAGACCAATCGATACTGACAGAAAGCGAAAGAACGAGAGAGGAAGAGTGTCTTATCTACGATTGTGTGTTTATATAATGTTTGTAAATATAAGTTCACGTAACTGGGAAGTGATTTGGAAATTGATTTTGTAGATCTATTTTACGAAAAAGATTTTATAGCTCATTTGATTGCTCATTGTTTGCGCATTTCGAATTTTTGTTTGCACACTTCTAGTATAAATGTTGTTATGATAAAAGAATTTTGGAGAGGGGGATCAATTTAGTCCCTCTCAATTTAGCTACATTAGTCTCTCAACTACAAGAAAATTGGATTGAAATAGTTTTAATTGATAGATTTTCGTTTGCACATCCTTAATAATACAGTTATGAACAAATAAAGTTTAGCGAACGGTCAATTCAATTTTCTCGTAGTTGAGGGGGCTAACTTCAATGTGAAATTGGATTTTCCAAAATTCTTTTATTAATGACATTTGTGCTGAAGTATGCAAACCAAAATTTGAAATGTTCATACATGTGCAAACGATGTGCAACCGAGTGAGCTAGAGAAAGTTCTTTTTTTTAATGTTGGAGGGGTTAATTTCACACTGCCAATTTTCTTCCTATCAGAAAGAACAAATATTGATATAAAAAAGCGAATTCACTCGCGTGCTCATTGATCGCTTCTTTTAAAATGAATTCGTGCTGCTTATATTGTTCGTTCAAATAAAGAATAAACCGACCGGTCGTCGAACTCAACATCGAACGTGATTCATCCGTTTTATTAATCATCATAAAGAAATGCGTTCACGAGAGCGGGCCCATTTCTGATTGCGATGTTTACGAGGGCGCTCTTAATAAGACGCGGAATTTCATGCGCCCGTGCATCGCTCTGATAACGATTATATCGTTAATACCCGACAAGAATCTCAAGTATTTTCACTTCACTCGTAATTCGTAGATAATTCTTCATCGTAATCGTGTAGATCTTACAGTATGTATATTTCGCAATTACATATATATACATCGTGCTCTGATAACGATTATATCGTTAATACCCGATAAGAATCTCGAGTATCTTCACTTCAGATTCACTTGTAATTCGTAGATAATTCTTCAGCGTAATCGTGTAGATCTCATACAATATGTATATTTCGCAATTATATATATGTATACATCATAAATTAAGATCAGAAGACTGCTTTCTTTGTCTTCGTTTTACTCACTTCCTTTGTGAACAATTTTTCTTTCACGAAGATTTAATTGGACAGTCTTAGCTTTTCAAATATCAAATATATGCTCGCCCCAATTAATTTACATTGCGGAATAAGGTGAAAAATTGTACCGCTTCTGAAAAGTTTAATCTTCATCTGCCAATGATTAATCAGTTACCTATTATTTATGACGATTCTCGTCCTTTTATTCCACGCTTTAAATCAGCAGTTGCGTGCTTAATCTCACACGATATGCTAATTTCGTTCTGCCTTTCATTTTGATGCTCACATTGCAATAAGCGTGTTGCAATTTCAGCAATTGCGATAATAATACGCACTGCGCAATCCCCTCGTCGAAGGCGTAATCTGCAATCTCATTTATGTCGCCTTTGTTTTTCTTTCTTTTCGGTCGCGTATCTATTAACGGGGTCATTTATCACGTTTCTGTCAAAATTAAATTTAATCGCATTACATTTTAACATGGAGGAAAAAAAAAGGATACACAATAATATTTTAATTCTGAGCGGTAAAATTTATCTTGCTATAGCGCGATATAAAGTTTAAACATAAAAATTAAACGAACCGAGAGTTTATTAATAACGACAATGACTAAAAACAATCATTTACACATCAATATAATAAAATGAAATTTACTTTGCCGTCGACAAATACACAGCGAGTATCTCGCGTAAATATCGAACAACGCAATGTATTATGCAATGAAGGAACGTAGAGTAGAAATGAAACCAGCCCGTAAAGAAACGTAAATGTCTCCTAAGCCGCCGCCTTTATGTCTAGCGTGCCCTTCATATTTATTATTACCGTAGAGAGAGAGATATCTTGCTCGCTGCAAATCGCGGCGTCCTTGTCGCTAAGCTTCCACGGTAAAGTCTCGGTCGAAAAGAAGACGTACTTCTTCTCGGTAAAATGATTAGATAAAAATATGCGTCTTAGTCGTCGGCGCTATCGCCTTGAAACTATTTTCCAAAGACACACGTTTTCAAAAAAAATTACCAGCGCGGCCTCGAGCGGCGCGAGCACAGCCCGATTTTTCTCTGATGCTGACCCCCGGTTCGCTTGTCCGCGGGAAAAATGACTTCGCCGCGTAGGTATTTAATCGAAATTGCCCGGAATAATACGGTCAAGGGTAAGATCGCGGCTAATGCGTGAGAATTGCACGCGCAAATCGCTGCGCGCCGCATAAATACGCGGCGCGGCAGAGCGTCGGGCTCGTCACCGTTTCTCGTGTCAATCATTCACGACGGGCGGATGTACCTCCGCGGAAAGCTGTTCTTTTTACACCGGCACATATTGTTATTCCTCCGTCGTCGCCGGCCACGTCCTCCTCTCGTCGCGTGTCGTGCCCATAGACGCGAAAGCGCGTGTGCGCGTTACTAAAGCGCAGGTGTTCTTTATTCCGCGTTGTCGCGCCTGTTAGTCAACACGGTCTCTCAATTAAATTTCGTTGTGTTTCCACTAATTACGCGACGCGCGCTCCTGCGTCACGGTTAATCCTGGCCCGCATCTCCGATTGTATTAATGCCTCGTGGTCCTCGATCAATGGGCATTGGCCGCCCCTCCCCCTCCCAGCATTTGACATTTCTAATAAAATCTTGATTGATTGAGCATCGCGAAACCGGTCTTGTTATTTCAGTATAGCACACTCTGACATTTTCACCAAGCTCGTTATAGGATCTCGTTACGTATCCCTCTTATATTCTGGAACCAATCGGTAATTGAAGTCGGGATCAGAATTAATACAATATTAACCTTCAGAATTGACGGTAGTCCCATCGTTGCCTATTAATCCAAATGAAGGCTAATTTCGACAAATTTCAATCGACTGCCATAAGATAATTTAATTCCCTATGTAAAGATTGGCGCAATGGGAAAAGATTGGTCGAAAGCATTAAGGGTACCATAAAAAAAACAAATACTATAACAGATTCTAAAGATTCTAAAAATCCTTTCCTTTTTTCCAGGGCTCTTAAGTGCCTTTCCTCTTCAGATAAATTTCAAGTTTAATATCTTTTTTCATATCCCCCGCCTTTATATACCCCTTAATTACACCACGCCCGTTTCCGCATCTTTGCGCACGGGGCGCGGAAACTTGTGACTTGCGGCTTATAAGATGCACACCGCACTTTCTCCGAACGCGCTGAGGACATCGTCATTTTTCATTCTGCCGACTTCCGGTCCGTCTCGCACCTCTGCATCCCGTCATTATGGGCTTATGCGAACACGGTCGTCGGATAAAAAAAAACGGGGAGTAATTAATGAAGTTAGCGAGTTAGGATGTCGTTGACGATGATGATACCGGCTTGATGTTGCTCTTCCGTGTCGCGCCCGTGTTGCATCCGCCCGATCTGTGCATATCGATGCAACACGACACAACGATGTATACGCGGCCGCTCGGATTATTCGGATTATGCTCCATTATTCGCGTTTACAAACGCGATATTGATTGAATTAATTTTAATTTTATTGTACACTATCAACATAGAACGGGATGAAAGAACGAGAGAGAGAAAGAGAAGAGAAGGCTCTAATAATTTACATTTAGGACCACAAAAACAGACACGTACATGCACGCACACATTCTCTCTTTTAAAAAGTATGGAAAATATCACTATTTCAACAACCTACTTCAATGTTGAACTTTGCACTCAGTGTATTTTGCGTTTCTCTCCTTCGTATCGCTTACATTTATAACTTATTTACAACTAGAGTTATTTTTAACTGTTAACATAGGCACATTTAACGCGCGTACAATTTTACATTGTTAAAAATCTGTAAAAATCACATGCTTTGTGCAGTCAATTAATAAACTATATGTATATGTTGTTTATGAAACAGCAAATGATTATATAATAATAAACAGACATAATAAATTATTAAATTATGTATAAATTATATAATAGGTGTGCATACGATAATGTGACAATATATGATAATGTGAAAATCAAACTTTGTTTCTTATATTATAACAATTATGTAAGATAAAGTTATAAAATAACAAGAAATGAAGTTTAATTTTCATTACTGTCATATCATTTTACTAGTTTACAATTCTATATTAACGCATCTTCTTCTTTCATCACTCTCTTCATCATAACGTTTTTTTCATTCTTTACGCAAACGTTTTGTCTCTATCCATTGCTTTCCAGTATCGATAAGACGCTAATTTATCGCATTGCGTCGGCACGTCATCAAAACCATGTCAAAGGCCTATCCGGCCTATCCGTGCTTCGCCAAACAATTGTAATTTACAATAAAATCTAACGCTCATGTCGAGATCGTGGTTCGTAATCATAATCCTGTTCTTCCCGCAGATTATCGGAGAGGATCGGGAGCATCCACGATGGCTTCGGCAACTACACGGCGGACGTGAGGTGCTCCTGGCTGATCGAGAGCAGCCCGAACACCAAGATACGGATGCACGTGGAACAATTCGCGACGGAATGCGGCTGGGACCATCTGTACATCTACGACGGTGATAGCGTTGAGGCGCCGTTGTTGGCCGTCTTCTCCGGCTTGATGCACAAGGATAGCTATCACATACGCCGCGTGCCGGAAGTAATAGCGCGATCCGGCAGCGCGTTGCTGCACTTTTATTCCGATG
This sequence comes from Tetramorium simillimum, assembly GCA_011636635.1. Lineage (NCBI taxonomy): Eukaryota > Metazoa > Arthropoda > Insecta > Hymenoptera > Formicidae > Tetramorium > Tetramorium simillimum. The sequence continues at coordinate 18,281 of VBVQ01000491.1, read as the reverse complement.
TCGCGTATAACATGAGCGGCTTCAACATTACATATAAAATCAACGCTTGTCCGAGCAGGTGAGCGCGCCGCCGGCTGCGGTCTCCCTAACGACCCTCTTTTCCAGTCCTCTATCTTCTTTTCAGCTCTCTCAGCCGCTTATTTCTTAACACGTGTACATATTCGTGCCAGTTTATATTTAGACTATTTCTCCCCGTGTTCTAAGAAACGGTTCAATGCTTTTGCCAAATATTTAAATCACACTGTTAAACTCGTAGTGTCAAATTATACACAATTTGAGTCATTTTTAATTATTCCGTAGACCACTGCTCCTACTCATTGCATTAATTTTGACTAAAAGGAAATTAAAATTTTGACTAACATGGAAGTTAAATTAAATAAATTAACAACATATTGAGTAAGGCTTATTCAATATGTCGCTAATTTTATCTCATTGTTTCAATCAAATTAACCGAATATTGAGTAGGAGCAGTAGCAACCCATAGGAGTTTACAGTGCAGTGTGTTGAAGATACAAATAGCTGTAGCGCAGTTGATATCTTTTTCGGTTCTCGCGTGATAACGAAAAAGTGAAGCGACTCGTTTTACGGAGTTGTCCATAAGATTATGACACAAAAATTGATGGACTGTAATGTGATCCTAAACCGCGATCATGGCTTTTAGCGAGTAGAAGGATAATCTGACACACGATGGATCATTCGTGATTTGTAACGGTATTTCATCAGAACCGAATAAAAATGATTTCACATTACGCGCGGAATTTATTGGAAATGAGAGACGCGGCTTTGATACTTCGGCAAGGTAGCGGTCAATTTGAGAGACTCGGAATAGAACAAGGAGATTACACGGAGAGTGGCAACCGCCGATAACTCGTAATTGGGTCGCTGTCGGCTTAGAAACTTTATCGAGCTTCCTCTGCGAGCCGGAAATACGCGTAACCCTATCTGCGTCACATTTGATAACATTACTTACGGTCAGAAGACGACCTTTGGCAAAAAATCCTTGCGACTTTATCCGGAAGAGCGGGGGATCATTTTTTAGATACAGCTAACATTTGGCCATGTCGCGGTTTTGCTAGTTCTAGACATGATACATGGGGAACGAGGGTGATCTTCTATCTTGATATAAAAACCTTTTAAGTCGAGGAAAATCTGACTCCAGTCAGACGATCCATCATCCGAGCTATCATGCGTCACGCTACACGCGTTTCCAGAATTGCTTGCTTTCCTATCTTGCACTGTTCAAATATCGAGACTCTTTTTTTATCGGAAATTAATACAGGCAAACATTTAATGTGCGATCAAGTAAATAACACTAGAGCATTTATATTTGTTTAGCAGTGTTAGATCATTATCAGTAGCATCGTGTCACTCGAAGATAAAATTGACTCAATGCTATCTCGTGTACACACGTGCGCCGCTTTTTGCAGGTATTCCCACATCGACTGTTCCGGCCACGGTGTGTGTATTGAAGGCACGTGTACCTGCGACGCCATGTGGACCGGCGAGGCCTGCGACGTACAGGTATGCCCGAACAATTGCTCGTACCACCATCAGCAAGGCGAGTGTGATCGCGAGAGTCATCACTGCCGCTGTCTTCACGGTTTTAAAGGTAAAGAGAATTATTACGAAGACGCTATAACGATTCGGTGACTTGTAGTTGATAATGCCGGAAATTATATTTTAGATATATCCAAAAGTAAAGTGAATTGTAATATTTTTCGATAACTGTTGAATAAGATTGATGTATGGAAGTTCCATGATGAATTAATAAATAGATGAGATAAAAATATTAAGATACATAGGTAATTACATGATGTCTTTCATATTCAATCTATGATATTAACATATTGACGTAACAGTATTCAGTATCACGCGATCCATGACCATCGTGAAATCTGATATTCAAATATAATGTTACGGTATTACCTTATGTATCCGTAATTGTCATAATGGTAGCATAATCAGCATTAAATATAATGAATCTTGCGATATATGCTTGTTGTATTTGACAGGATAGATATGTCGTTTACGATCTGGAGTAATTATCAGTGACAATAATAATATTTTATGAGGTGTTTCTGTTCGAACTTAAAACATATAGTAATAAATATATGTCGAAATAAACAGGATAAAACAAAATAAGTTCACTTACGCACGATTTCCGCAGGTGCGGACTGTAGTCAAAGAGGCGACCATGGATTTTGGGAGAGTGTCACGTACAAGGATTTACCGCCGGAAGGCTCGGCCAGTCACTGTTCCATCGTTTGGAAGGATTCGCTCTACGTGGTTGGCGGCGAGAGTTTCCATCGTGCCAAGATGATATACGTGTATGATTATAACGGCAATGTTTGGGAGACACCTCACGTCGAGGGCCGAGTGCCGTTACCGCGATACGCGCACTCGTGCGTACTGTTCGGCGACAAGATATTCATGTACGGCGGCGTTGTGCAGAATTCCACCGTGACCAACGAGATCTGGGCGTTCGATGTGTCCGCCAAGGTCTGGGAGAACGTTACTGTACACGATGATTGCCACAACAAAACGATATGTGGCCCACTAAAGGTGATGTATCTAATCTATTTAATCTGAAGAATACATTTAAACCGCTTACCGGACGTAGGCTTGTGGCTGGATTCTTTTCATATCCTGTTAGATAATGAATAATTCACTCCGCGACGAAATAATAATTTGTAAAACAGCAATGAAAAGCGACAGTTTTCAAATTTGATTTCATTTTTACGATGTAAAAGAAATGCATGAGTAATTTTTTAAAACTAACAAATATAATTAAGAAATTAATTTTAGATTTATTTATAAGATTGGATAGATTTATTTATAAGATGACAAATTATACGGTTTTTACAGTCAATATGATTTCAATTTAACAATCCTAAATTATTAATTGCTGGAAATTTTCAAAAATTTTCAAAATAACATATTATTCATATTACTCACTCATATTTTCCAACTCTCAGTTAAATGTCGTACAATATCTCGATTATTTTAACGAATTGTTTTTACAGGTAGCAGGACATACCGCAACTTGGGTGCAGTTTCCGGGCAAGGAGGAGAAAATGATTGTGATATTCGGCTATTCGCCGCAATATGGTTACTTAAACACCGTCCAGGAGTACTCTTTGGGTACGCGTGAATGGCAAATCGTTAAGACGAGGGGCTTCCCGGTGAAGGGCGGCTACGGACACAGTTCTGCCTACGATCCCCTCACGAATCTCATTTATGTGTATGGTGGTTACGTGTCGGAGTCGCAAAGCACGCATGTATTGACCAGTCGGCTGTATTCGTACAATCCTGATTCTCACGAATGGGAACTGCTTACGTCGGCGCCATCGGCGCGTTTCTTTCACACGGCCACTTTTTTTGTCACGGGTGGACTAATGTTGGTGTTCGGCGGTAATATGCACAACGATACGCAGCAATCGCACGGCGCGCGATGCTACTCGGCTGATACACTCGGTTATGATGTCCTGTGCGACACATGGCATCAGTACACCATGCCCAGAGATATGAGCGATCTTCCGCGATACGGTCATAGCGCGACCGTCTTCGAAAAGTCGATGTACATCTACGGTGGCTTCAACGGCGAAATGCTCTCTGACATGCTGAGGTATCAATTCTACTGTATTTTGTTTTAAACGGCAATGCTTATCTATCCGCTTATATATCTATAGATGCTGACACATTTTTATTGTGTAGGTATACTCCCGGCAATTGCGAATATTTCACGAATCAGAATCAGTGCCTGAACGCCAGGATAGGCGTAAAGTGCGTGTGGCATAAGGTGGAGAGTAAGTGTCTGCAGCTCGTGAAGGTACCGAAGGAGTTTCACCGCAAGGAATACGATGAAATTTATATGAAATGTCTGGGCGTCGGACCGCCACGCGGAATGACGTCGCATGAAGAACTCTGTAAGCTCTTCACCGATTGCATCGCGTGCGTGCAGACCTCATACAATTGCGTGTGGTGTGGCAAAAGTTGCTCGCATGAGATGTGCCGGGACAATGTAAATTCACCGAATTCGAAGGCACAGATCACAAAACTGGATCAGTGTAACATGAACACCGGTATCGAATGTCTGCAACTACACACATGCCATGCTTGCTCCAGCAATCCGCATTGCATTTGGTCATGGTCCAACGGACCCGATCGTTGCAAACCACAGTCAAAAACTCGGGAGGTGCGTGTAAAAGTACATTTTAACATTTTATTGATTGATATAGGATGGCAAACACGGAATATTCACATATTCGCAAATATTTTCTTCCAAAACATTACACACATAGTGAATAATTATAAGTGTATAGTCTAATGAAGTCTATTTTAATGATGCTGTGATAATTAATCTATTTCTCACAACCAGAATCTTCGTTTGCAAGAAATTAACGATTGACAATTGATTTTATTAATTTCTAAAACAGATAAGCGTGTTAAACGGCACGATCCAAGCGCAGCGTTTGACAGCGATGGACACGATGTGCCGCAGTCCATGTGTAGAGTACACGTCCTGCCGCAATTGCACGGAATCCGACTGTATCTGGTGTCAGAACGAGGCCAAATGCGTAGACAAGAATGCGTATCCAGCCAGTTTTCCATATGGACAGTGTCGCGAGTGGACGACGATAGATGCCCGATGCCGCGCCACGGAGACCGGCAGGGAATGGTGCAGCTTTTATTCGTCATGCGCCGCTTGCCGATCGGATCCCGGTTGCGGCTGGTGCGACGACGGATCGGGCACCGGGAAAGGTTCGTGCATGCCTGGTGGAGCACGTGGTCCTAGCAGCAAAAGTTCGAACACGTGTTTGCTCGGTCATTGGTACTTCACGAAATGTCCAAGTAAGCGAGATTTTTTTGTTGAATTTTAGCTCCTTTTATATATGCCGTTATATCGTCATTATTAATTCGATTTTCTTGATTTTCACAGCTTGTCAGTGTAACGGTCACAGTAAGTGTCTTCCAAATAGTAGCGTATGCATTCAGCCATGCGGAAACTTGACTTTTGGACCACACTGCGATAAGTGTCTCCCCGGCTATTACGGTAGTCCACTCAATGGAGCTACGTGTCAGCGTACGTAATATCTTTTTTTCACACGCTATGTCATTATTATTTGCAACAATCACGAACGAGAAGACATTTGAATGACACTTGTATGCTCTTATTATAGCTTGCTCCTGCAACAATCAAGGCACTCAGTGCACGAGCGAGACGGGCAAATGTTTTTGCACAACTAAAGGCATTATCGGCGATCACTGCGAGCGCTGTGACGTGTCTGGTCTCTATCACGGAGATCCTACGAACAAAGGATCCTGTTTTTGTGAGTTTAATTGATCGAATATATCTTTTATCTTATATTTTAATAGCTTCATTATAAATTATTTCATCGCTCACGTGTTTGTATTTTTCAGATGACTTGGCTATTGATTATCAATTTACGTTTAATCTAAGTAAGAAAGAGGATCGCCACTATCGGGCGATCAACTTCAAGAATTCGCCACCGAAAGCCGATATTGACGCCGAGTTCTCTATCACATGTTCCGTACTTGCTAAGATGAATGTGACTATCAAGAAAGTAAATAGTCCGGAAAAACCGTTGCTGCTCGGCGCAAATTGTACGACGACTATGTACAAGCACCGTTTCAGCAAAGCGGATTACAATTTCGGTAGCGAAGATAATAATACTCTTACTACATTCTACGTGTACGTCTATGACTTTCAACCGCCACTATGGATCCAGATCTCATTCTCTCAGTACTCCAAACTGAATCTGCAGCAGTTCTTCATTACATTCTGCACGTGAGTATCATAATTTGGAGTTCGGAATGATTTTTAATCCAAAATAAAGCGAATTAAAATTACGTTAAATGTATAAAACGCAATACGCGAAAAATAATCTTAAGCTATAATCCATTGGCTACTTTACGCTTTATTTTTCCAAATTTTCCATACTCCTTTTGCCATGTTGAACCTCAGGCAGTACTTACTTGTAAACTAGAGATTACATGCCACCGCACAGGTGCTTCCTTGCTCTGCTACTGGTGGCTGCCATTCTTTGGAAGATCAAGCAAAAATACGACATGTATCGACGGAGACAAAGGCTATTCCTGGAAATGGAACAAATGGCTAGCAGGGCATTCAGTCAGGTTCTGGTGGAGATCGAGAGACGCGACGTTGACAATTCGGATCCAGAACGCGGTGATGCCGACCTTACCAATTGTCGTAAAAAGAAGGTAAACATGTTTTTTTTTAGATATGGTACATATTTAATGGCATGTGTGTCATCATTCTACAGTTATTTCTGATCAAACATATTTAATGTTAAATAATTTTGTTTGATAGGAAAGATGAACCTTCTTAGAGAAGATTCTTGGATGCTTTCCAGCAACGTACATAGACATTGTGTAACACAGTGTATCATTTCGTCCTTGTTGTTTGCTGAATGTTAAAGAGAGATGAAATGATTCACTGTGTTACACAGTGTCGTTGCTGGAAAGCACACCTTATATCTTTTCTGCTCCCTACTGCCTTGATGTTCTTCACTATTTTCTCTTCTTTTCTTGATCTATCTATCCCTATCTTTTTTCTGTACGTTCTCGGATTATCTCTAAAATTTGCTGTATAAACATGTTAGAATAAGGAATTGATTTTCTGTTTTCGAGATCCTACATCTGTACTTATATTACTCTATGGTACTAGCGCGATCTATGGTTACTTTTATGTTACTAGGTATCTCCCTCTGTCTCTTCCTGTATATTCGTTTCACGGAGATATTATATTCAGAGAACGCGTGTAATAAATCTAAGTCTATTATATTTTGTGTGATTAATCATTATAACCCGCAACAAAACACACTCTCGCTCACTCACTCGTCCACACTTGTTTGCGCCCTTTAGCTAAGTCTCAGATAAGATTCTTATATATTTTTTAAGAATTTTAAGAAGTTAAATATTTTATTTCTTTTGCTCTTACGTAAATTTTTATATTTTGCAATTAGAGTATCATAATTGAAGTAACGCCTATATTTACGTTCCTGCAGGATGCTCCTAGTCCAATCGCACTGGAGCCTTGTTGTGGCAACAGAGCAGCAGTTCTGTCTCTGCTAGTCAGATTGCCGACTGGCGGCGAGCCTTATACGCCAGCTGGACAGAGCGCTGGTCTAGCCGTGGCATCTGCTTTGGTGACGCTGGGCAGCCCGCGCAGACCATCTCAGGAATTAACGACGAAGGAACCGAAGAAAACAAGGAAATCTGCTAGCCAACATCCAGACTCCACTTGCATTTAGCGGTAAATCGACGAGATATCACGACATAGGATGTGACTATGATAAGCCTTAGAGTTGTTTCTGTGATCTTGCCCGCGCTTGATATGACAGGACATTTTTTCTTCGAACTCTGATAGAGTGAAGAAGTGCGAACGATTGCGCTGAGATAAACCGGGAAACATGCGAAAATTTTATTCATTAACGCACGACTGATTGGTGAATCGAACAGTTCGGTTATTTAACCGAAGCATCGACTAAGCGTGTAACGCTATATAGGTATATACGCGATTTTCCTTATCGAGTAGAAGGAAACGCCTTTGGCCGAGGAGCGAATGGACTGCTCTGACGTCCGCTAATCGTGGTAAGTAACATTTTCTTTTTAGACTCGAGTTGCATAAAATATTTTCATGCATTGAGAGAGACGTAATCACTCGGCAAACATTCGGAACATAATCGAGTTCTCTTTAAGAATCTCGATTAACGATGTACAGTGTTGTATAGATGGTTAGATGATTGTTTTTGTCAAAGAAGTTACGACACGATATGTTGGTCGCGTGGATAAACTGGCCTCATGCATATTCGAAAAGCTTTTATCTGCTGCATTTGCTTTAGAAAATTACTTATACATAGTTAAGATATTTAATTATATTATATATGTACATATATATATGTATATACATATGCTATATAATATATTTAATTAAAATCTTAATTATCGTAAATAATCTAAGAAAACTTTACACGTAATTATTTTTTAAAAATTTAAAAGTTTACTAAATAAAATTTTAATCTGAAAAAATTAAATAGTTTTTGTCTTAAGTTATTAGGGGATGAGATACAGTGATTGACAGGGGCAGAGTGATTGACATCCTGTTATATTTTTATCTATAGCAGACTAACTGCTCATTGCACGATTAATTTCCAGCTACTAAAGAAGTTCTTCTTTTCTTTAGTACTTGGAAGTTAATCGCGGGATGAGCAGTTAGTCTGTTATGGGAAATAATATAATAGGATGTCAATCACTCTGTCCCTGTCGATCACTGTACCTCTTCCCCTATATGTTTATTATTTTCTTGGCATAATTTCTACAGTGCAGTGGATAAAACTTTGTAAATGCCATAAGAGAGTTATTAAAAGAATCCATTAATGTTACTGATGAAATGATTAAATTCGAAGAAGTACAACGCTTCGACATAAGCTGTAAATAGGCTGTATTTTTGTCGGGTTCAAATGAAAAAAAAAATTGATCGTTAATAGTGAAGCTAAAAAGACGTACGAAGGTGGACGAAAAGACAGTAGATACGTCAAAGAATTCACTATTTATGCATCTATTTGTAGTGTATATAAAATTCATATTCTAAATCGATCGAAGTGAGTAGAGATAACAAGTGCAATCGGTACAGATTTTGAAGAAGATACAAACCGTATCCGGTCTTGTGTGCATTTTGCATTAGAATATTGTGCCAAATCAGCATTACTTTCTTCGGTGTAAATGCAGATCATTTGTCGAAGCAAACTTTAGTTAGCTAGAATTATTTGCAAGAGCAAACCTTTTTACTTTGTTATCTCTATTCACTATGATTGCAACTAATTTTCGTCGCACGATCGAAAATTTACGAAATTCAGGATTGACACCAATTAAAAATATTAATTTAATTAGAAATTTTTAATAATTTCTAATCGGTCATGCTCGAGGTTTTAATATAGTAAGTGAAAACAGGATAGAATTTAACATGTTCATTATAATAAGAATCTCATTTCGAAGTCTCATTTTTGTTTCATGGAGCAAGTAACGATGCTAGTTGTCTCGCACGTTGGTTGCATGACTGTCTTTCTAAGCATTTAACTAATATATTTACGAGATTTACATGTTCTTACAATTTTTTTAAAAGAATTTATATGCCTCTGCTTGTATTACGTTTGTATTCTTTCATATTTGTGTATCGCGGAATAAATTAAATTAGTAATAAATATCGTATACTTCCATTTTTTATAGTAAATTTGTACTTTACTTCTTATCATTTTAAATACAAGAAAATAGTTTGCTGCGTAAAAACTCCACAAATTTTGTATACATCATCAAAGATAACGATAGTGCAGAAAATAGTAGAGAAAGTTCACTCCGATTCATACGCGCGTAAAACGTGTTTATATTAAGAAACCAGTCTTTCTTCTTGAAACTTTCATGGTAATATGAGACAAGGGAGTCATTACCATAAGACTCATACACATGCATATATTACATATTTCTTCTATAAATATGTTAATTTGTGTTACAATAATTAAGTTTTTTTTATTATGGTGTAATATACCTGTGTGTATAATATACATACAAACATACATACATATATGTATATGTAATATATATGTATGACTTTGTATTTATGTAATTGGTGCATATTTGAGCAGGAAAGTTATAAATGACGATTTATTATTACTTGAATTAGCGCAAATACAATGCATTTTATTATGACATTTAATACTCAACTCTTTGTCTTTATTTTGTTTAAAATATTAATTTATATAAAGACGATGGTCAAAGAGAAAGAGAGAGAGAGAGAGAGAGAGAGAGAGAAGAGAGACGTATATATATGTATATTATAAATTAGAATCGCTCCCTTTTAAGCGATAAATGCGCGTTCTATCTCAAATATATTTTTCGTACCAAAGAAAGCTCTATAGATATGAATAAAATCGTTATTGCGCACGTAGAGGACTAGATAGCACTCAACACAATCAATTATTATGTAACGATTAGAAATAAATTTGTAATTATTGGCCGCATTTTTAAGAAATGAGTTTTCGTCAACGGTAATATAGATCTGATTATTATTTATTGTCGAATTTACTTTTTGATACAAACAGCTTTTGTACTCGAGTAGAGAGCGTGAGAAGTATAATCTCGTTTAAGAGATAATTATAACTCTTCTCTTATGAGCGCCAAAAAAAAAAGATAAGCATATTTTATTAAAATATATTTTATTGAATATATTATATTGCGAAATACTTTTTATCGTATATAATTTATATAAACGAATTAGCGTCTTTGATTCTTTCGTTGCCGTGATACATGTAATTATTTGTAATATTTTTTACAGTTTTGATAGTTATCAAAATTATCATAAATTAAAAACCTACAAAAGACTTAAAAAGGATCGTTTTTATTCTCTCATATGTCAATGACTACATTTACACGGCTTGATTTACGCCAAAGTTATAACGTCGATGTTATAAATGCTGAAGTTAGATCCCGTCTAAACTCTAAACGTTCCTTTATGATTACGAAGTTATTACATCGATGTAGTAATTTAAAATCGTTTGACGAAGGCTTAGGGTTACTACATCGATGTAAAAAGGACGCGTAAACGCAACTCACTTTAAGTATGGGTTACAACATTAGCGTTAGCGTAATATTAGCGTAAGTCAAAGTTAGAAGCCGTGTAAACGTAGTCTATAATTCTGACGACGAAAGGATCGAAATTGAAACGCAAGAGTTTGAAAATATTGTTCATCTAGAATAAAGTTTTGCGTCGATAAAAGGACTATTCTGTTAGGAATATCGTTTGAATTCGCGATACTTTCAACGTGTAAATATTCAATACTTTCAGTGTTGATTTTAAATTATCAGGACGACGATCCACCGGCGCTCATATATACATATATTTTTTTTTCGTCCCGTTCGTAGGTTGTACTTGAGAAATTTACCATCGAGGGGGAGGGCTCGCTCTCGGAGAGTAAAATTTTCAAACGGATCTCCGTCGAGACTCTCTCGAAAAATAAAACCCTCAAACGAACGGTCGCTGAAAGTCGCTCTTTCAATTCTACGCCAAGCTGGATATTATCACCGTCGAGAGTCGCCCTCGAAGGATAAAACTCTCAAGCGTACGCCCCGGCTTCGATTTTCTGTCTGTCGCGTTTGTTGTACACCGTAACACTGCCAATATAATATTCCTCCACTTCATTGATCTTTTACAATATGCTTCGTCTTCGACCCCGAGACGGCCGGCCTCCTCCCGCGCCGATCGATCTCTGCGACTGATAACATGTGTGAACCATCGATATTCCGCAATCCCTTCTTATCTCTCTTTTTCCAATGAAGATCGCGCACTATTATTCGCGATCGCGACGGGACTAACGTTGTTCATTGCTCTTAAGAGGCTCTCAAGAGAAAGGCTTAAATAATATATAAAAATAGAATAGAAAAATAGAATAATACGCTGCACATATATTCAATTTTCTCACCTTCATTTATCTGACGTGGAAAAGCTTTTAGGAAAAGCTTTAAAATAAGAATTTTTCATCATTATTTTTTACAAAGAATCTTCCAAATTCAACGGAAAATCTGTCATATAAAAAAAATATATATATATATTAATATATATAATTACACCAAATTATATATACATATATATGTATGTGTATATATACAAATTGAGAAGTAATTTTTGATTAAGTTAGATAAGTGAAGGTATAAATTCCAACACATTTTTTCAAATAGATTATATTCGAAAGCAGTAGAATAAAATAATTAACTATATAATAGAAATATTAGAATTAAATCGATAAAAAGCTATTAGAAAGAAATTCGTAACGGATTGGTCGGATTGATCGATCAGTCTAATCGCGTACTAATTGTCTTTTAATTCCTGGTAAAACGTTACGTAGGAGCGAATGAACATCGTAAGAACTCCCATCGCGATCCACAGAATTTCTTCGATTTTCTTCTTTCAAAAAAGGAGTAATCGGAGAAATCTCTCCTTCTCCAAGGACTCGAAGAATATTTGCGGTCTTTCCGATAGGCGATACGCCAGATCTTTCAATCTCGTAAAATGTAGATCTTAAAGTTGGAGGGCGTACGATGTAAAATACATCCATTTTTATGGATATTCGAGTCACCGATCTTAGCTGTTAAGAATTCTTAAGCGCCGGTATGTGAAACTCGAACAAGGAGCGACGATGCTTATCACGAGTGCACCGAATGGGAGCTATCGCGACGCGTCAGGACACGACGAGTAAAGTTCGAATTTACAGAATACGAGAGAGACTGTTTTCTCGCATGTATACACTCACACACATGCATAAATAGATGCACAGATACCCAGAACCAGGAACACAGACGGGCGTATAATAAGAATACTTAATAATCTAACTAAATAAGTATACATATGATTGTGTATATTATACATAGCTTGCGACGATTTTTCTAGGACACAATCGAAGATATTTATTTTTATTCGAGCGTAAGCATAAGAAAGAGGCACACAAACTATTTGATAAAAATCTGCAAAGTCGACGGAACGATTTATAGATCTCTCTCGACGCAAGTCTCGCGGGAGGATCTTTGAGAAACGAATAGCGGAATGCGGGATGATAAACACGCGTTTATGCAGGTAACGCGTATGTATTATACATTGTAAAGTCTGAGAATATTAATTTGTACATGCGATATTAGCGTCGCCTTGTTACTCTACATCGACACCGTCGTTAGAAAGAGGGAGATATGTATCAAGTGTCAAAGCGATTTTTGAATCATCTTCAAATTTGTTGTCGCCAGTTACGTTTTTCTTCCGTCTCCCGATATCACGTCGCAATTCACGGCGTTTCTCACCGAGAAGAATTAAAGTCCCGAGCTAATGTAACTTTTGTAACTCCCATGTGGACACTTGACAGTCTTTCGCGTGCTAAAGCCGCTCGAGCTTAATAACGATCGTTTTCATCCTACATGTAAGCTCATTACTTGTATATATGACGTCATACGGAGGAACATTATTTTATTTCAGGCGATATGAAAGAAAGCAACCGAAAGAAAGACTTCCGAAGCGATTGTATTTCAAAGGCATTAACCCGTTCGTTTTTAAAGCGCGCGCAAAAAGTCGGAGATAATCTTCGATTTTCTTTTTTTAGTCGAGTTCTACGTTTTAATTGAATCATTTTAAGGGGAAGAAGTGACTTCCGCTCATCTCACCACATTTTGCCTATTCAGCTTATTTTTTCAACGTAAGGTATTTTTAGTCTTGAAAACTAGACTTTCCCGGCCAAGCTTGGTGTGCCGTGTATGCTGAACGTTTGGACTATTTTTAGATTTTATACGTGTGGGTCGTATCTCTCTTTTTATGTTAAAAAACCTTTAAAAAGAGGCTTTAACTCTTGTTTCTTCATTTTCTTTAAAATTGGAGCATAGCGTGCCGAGAAGTTGTGAAGCGTCGAAAAATCTCATTTGCAAAAAACGTATTGCGAGTATAGAACTTTTTTCATTCGTTTCATACGAATAATTCGCATGCGACACTTAAACGATCCGTCATATTTAACTTAAAAGATTTCAATTGAGAGTTTCAGGACTTTTTGTTAATTTTTGTTACGGATAATTTCGTTGAATTAAAATATTAAATCGAACGATTTTAATTGACGAAACCAGAAATTTCGTATTATTTCATATTGCGCACATCTATTAAGTATTAATCTGTTACATTGTACATGCAAATATAATATGTATAATTTACTTGTTTAAATTATATAAAAGTAAAATTTGTCATAGCTGATTGTAGAGGACAAACTTTTTATTAATGTCGCAGCAGAAACGTTTCAGTAAAAGTATCTTGAATTAATTCAACCATTTAAGTGCGTTTGAAGAAAGAAGTATTTAATATGTTGTGCGCGTTGATATTTACACTAGAACTCAGTACACGTACGAAATTTCTGTATTGTCGGAAGTTAAGTCGAGAAAATTATTGCGAAAACGAGAAACGTCGCATATATATTTTTAGATTGTCACGCAAATGCATCGAATAACACAAGAAGAGCGTGAACAATTGTCGCTCCGTACACGCGCATACCTTATCATCCAATCACATATTTAGCTTTATCTAGTCTATAAAAAAAATGAACGTGACTGCGTGCGAATGGATGGTTGTAATATCGACGAGTTTTTTTTCGCAAAATACGACTTGCATGTATCTCAACATTATAAATCTTTTACTCTCTAAGAATGATCTCTCTAATAATTTTTTTTTTCAAATTTCTTTAAAAGAAAAAATAGGTACACGAATTTACTCGATATCAATTTCAGAATTTTGTTCTGTGAGAATGACTGTCCATAAAAAAAATTCTGTCAAACAGGATCTAGCCCAAAAGACTATTTATTCGACGATTTTACAATTTTGATTAGCTATTGTTCATAGCAAGCGGTAGAGGTGGAGAGTAAAAGATTCTTGCTTTCAACAGGCACGATTTTTTGAAACAAAATCCTCGAATGCATAGTCTAGGTAAAAGAAATTATCTGCTCTTTTTATTAGAAACCGATTACATCTTTCAGTCTTTTTCTCATAATTGCTAGGATAACTTTTCGCAATTAACGATTCAAAATAAAGGATTTAAAAAGAATTCCCTAATTTGGGAATGCAGGATTTGTGCAGGATTTATGCAAGATTTGTGGAATTTTCAATGATTTTATGTCTATGATAGCTTATTTTTGTATATCGTATTTTTTTACATACCACAATGTGTATCACCTATAATCAAGGATCGTATTGCTAAGCAAAGATTTCATTTAATTTATTGCACCATCAATTCGCTCGCTAAGAATGATGACAATGAAAATCGATCGCGTGATGAAATGAACAGTCACGTGGTAAGAAAAAAGTCATGTTAGTCAGAAGAACGAAGAATAATATGAATTGTCAAAAGAGCTGACGAATGACACATTTTTCCTAGAGAACTTATCTTAAAGAACAAGAGAATTATCTTGAAGAAGAGAATCGAAAGTGAGAATGAGAGACGAGAGAGTGAGAGAGAGAGAGAGAGAATGTGTGTGCGTGTGTATGTGTGAGATTGTGTATAGGTGACTTCAAATTATGCCCGTATTTTTGTGCTAGAAGTTAGAATGCGTAGAGAATTATTACGAGCGTCATGCGAGCTTGTGCAGACGAATGGTACATATTGTATTATATCAAATAAAACAGATATTGTTTAAATAAAATTGATATACATAAACTTAATCGTGCATATTTGCGCGTGTATTTATT
This sequence comes from Tetramorium simillimum, assembly GCA_011636635.1. NCBI lineage: Eukaryota > Metazoa > Arthropoda > Insecta > Hymenoptera > Formicidae > Tetramorium > Tetramorium simillimum. The sequence continues at coordinate 2,986 of VBVQ01000491.1, read as the reverse complement.
TATTTCCTGTCAAATGCGATGTATTATTTTCTCTGCAAATTAAATATTATATTCTGTCTCAATAATGTTGAGACATTTCGATTCGCGTACAATAGCGCATTTTAAATATTAAAATTATAGCCGAGAATTTTAGTAAAAACTATCGAGATTAATTTTAAGATACAAATGACTAAAATGGCTAATGATCAATTACGATTTACATGTCGATGTATTATTTATTATTGATGTGCACTGCTTAATTGATATTGTTTTTTGTATTATATTTTGTAGGAATCTGATAATTAAAATGAATTATATTACACAAGAAATTTAATTATTATGGAAATTATATTTTTTTTAATGGAAATTTAAATTATTCTTTTTGAATGATTAGATCTAATATTTAGAATTAAAGAACGTAGTTTATCTTTATCACGAACAGAAATGTATCTGTGAAAATTGATTTGTTGCTACCATCAATTTTTATATTCTGTAGAGTTATTTGATTTTAATAAAACAAGAAAAAAGAATGGAAATTTAAATTACTCAACTTGAATTATTAGATTTAATGTTCAGCGTTAAAGAATGAAATTTATCTTTGTTTTGATCAAGAAATATCTGTTGAAATTGATTTATTGTTATCACCTTTACATCTCGTAGAGTTATTCGATTTTAATAAATAAAGAAAAAAAGGAAAAGATGATTTATCGCGCTTACACACGTGTAAAATTACAATGTAAAGTTTGTCGAATCAGAATTCGATACGTTTCCATTAGATTGCTAAGCAATTTCGCTCACAAGTCTAATAAAAAAATTAATTATCTTAGACCATAAGTCAGTAAACTGTGGCCTGTCACGCCTATTTTTGTACAGCTCGCGTAATTATCATCATTACATTTTATCAATAAAAAAATTAATTCTTCTCTTGTTATTTAACTCCATAATTTTCTTGATTTATCTCTTAATCCACAAAGCTAAAATATTTTCCGTTTGCTTCTTTACGAAAAATGCTTGTCATTTCTCGTCAGGTTAGATCGATGAGTTAATTCACGAAAAAAAAATTCAGGGCGCACAATTATGTAATTCATCAAAATTTACATAAGTATTAGCATATCCGACATTTATTGTATATTATTAAAAATATCTCGCATAGATATTTTCTATAAATACTTCGAATATGTACGTATGTATAATATTGCGGTGTATGCGCAAGGCCAGCATTGTTTTTCTCGCGTGATGAGATTTTATCATCGCATTGCTCCTCGAATCGCGGCACAGTACATATCGAGAAAAGTGCCAACCGTTAATTATCGTCGGTTGATTGATTCTCGCGACAGAGGAGTCGTGTTTCAGAACAATGACCACCTCTCGAAACGAATCTCGCCCAGTCTTATTACCTCGAAATAACAAATCACGGGGCGATAGGAATTACAAATTACTACTTCATAACGTTTACGAACGATGATTAATCTTCCAATGATACCTCGATGAGATTTATTTCACGTCGCGCTTTTCCCTCGTATCTTTCGCTTTTTCCAATTTATATCCGTCGTTTTCAATTCAATTATACAAAGTAATCGAGTGTTTCAAATTCAAGAAAGGACTGCGCATCGATAGATAATTGGTAACTGATTTTGGCACGTGCGAAGGGTGAAAAGATCAACAGGCATTTATTTTGCGATTCGTTAAAATGATGGTACACGGAAAAAAAATATAAGCAATAAGATTTAAATAGCAGGCTAATTAAAGCCTGTTCAAGATTGCATTCCTCACGGGCGCGAGAATATAAATTATTTCGAAATTAAAAATAGAAATTATTCCTTTGTGCTCCGAGCTAGCCTTCGAGAGGCCGAGAGATCGCTTTTTCACCCCTCGACCGACACTCACCTCTCGCCTCGAATATTTCACCCAAAAAAGGAGCGCAAGATAAACATCCGAGACAAAGCGAAAGCCGGTCGACAGCAACAGCTGATCGGCTGTTAGCGCGACCTCGGCGTCAGCTGATTCTTTCGAGACAATAGACCAAAACTGCTGAGCGCCCGGTCGGCTGTCAGCTGATCGGTTCCTTGTCTATGCTCGTTGTTATCAGGAATCCTCGAAGACTCGGGAATATTACAGAATGGAGATAATGTAGTTGAAGTTTGGAGCGTATTTGGAGCGAAAAATAAAAATTTGTTTTAATCGAAAAAAAAATATATAAAATAATATACGCAGCCAATCATTGAGAATTGTCAAAAATAAAATTAGCATTTTTAAATTCTTGGCTAAAATTAATTTATTCGTTTACCGTTTAATTCTCGATAACTTGATTTTTTGTGTCTAAAAACAAAAATTATATAAGACTACTACAGCTTTTATTGTCAGATATTTCGCGGCGGCGATAAATCGACGCTTCTCGTTCGCCCGTTTATTGTCGCTCATTGTTTGTACAGTCACATCTTGTTTGTCACGCTCGCGAGACTTGAGGCTCGAACCGTTCTGTGTATACTGTATCTTCGCATTGTTCCTCAAGATGCGACACTGTACGAAGCTCGAACGATCGTTTAACTATTCATTCAGCAGCCACGAACAGCCGTTGATTGTGGTTCCGCGCGATCGATCAAGTCTCATGATTATGAAATTGCGGGCCTGCTATTATAGTGCCAGCTATTTTCTTTTATTTAAAGTAGATATTTCGCACGATCATCTCATCCTAAATGGACATCGAGTGAGAAAAAAATAAGAATTATTGCAGTTTTTCTTTCGCAGTTTCGATATTCGCGAGCGATAATTCTTTCGTTAATAAGTAAATTCTGTTTCAGTTTTAAATACATATATATTTAGATATATTCCATCTGCTCTTAATCTTTTTTATTAAAAAGGCTATATTAAAATTTTGTATTTGTCGGAGAATAAATTATATTTTTTTAAATGGTACACTGAAAAAAAATTCTGGTTGAAAACGGACGAATCAGAAAATCTTGTAAGATTGATCAAATATTCTGGTTATTATAACAGAAATTTTGGT
>VBVQ01000490.1:31267-56972 GCA_011636635.1 Tetramorium simillimum | reverse complement strand
TTGATTTTTCTGTTTATAAATGTATAATAAAATAGATTAACAATTTGAAACAAAAAGAAATTTTTTGCCAACGTCTTATAAAAACTTGAATTCTCAAAATTTAAAGATAATGTACGGTACAATATAAAATTAATAATTTCTAAAATATATCTTAGGATTAGGATTTAGATGTTGCTAATAACAACAATTACGCTAGGAACGCTAGGAAGTCTCATGTGATAATACTATTTAACTTAACTATTACTTCAATTCTTCTTATAGAAAACATGATAAAATAAATTACATTAAAAAAGTATTAAATATTTTTAATATTCATTTGATTAACGCAAAAATGCTTATCAAACTTTTTTTGTAAAAAGATGAAATTAAAATAATCAAATTATCTATACATGAATATAATTATAATGGAAGATAAAATATATATTTCAAAGTATTATGTAAAAACTATAGCAATTTTCTTTAGATTGTCACATTAATCGCTTATAATAGATTAATTCCACAATTTTTATATAATCGTGTATAAATTTTTTTATTTAAACAATAATGTAACAACAAAGGCACAGGAATTTTATTTCCGATAATTGTTTAATAAACATTTGTAACAATTAGGCAAGTATCACACTCATTCTAAGAGTGTACAATTATTTACACTAGAATATATCATTAATGAATTTCTATAAAGATAAAGACGCGTACGAAGCAAATATCAAATAATCTACCTATGGATCGTATTACCATTACAAGTAAAACAAATACTGCATAAATTCAAAAAATATTGTCACAGTAATATAATTAAAAAGTTATGGACGGCATACTACTGTAGTTCGCAAAAAGCCACTTGCTCTTTCTGATGTTTCGATCATGTGAATAAATCTCAAACTGCTGTGAACAAACGTACGAGAACTACTTATTGCTTCGATTTGTTCTCATTTTATATTAATTTGTTTACAAAATTAATGTTTCATTGGTAAGACTTTCACGATTTGATGAAAAAATTTCGCATAATTTATCTTCTTAATAATGAAAAAAAAAATTTCGCACAATTTATCTTCTTAATAAAGATCTTGACCTGTATAGTTTAGCTTGCAAGACGTTTTGTTTAAATGATTCTTTAGTTTACAACTACTCACCAACTACAATAAATAGTTGGCATTCTTATGATTCCTTTAAATCAAATAGTATGTAAATGTCAACAATATCATTTGTCAGACTTTTCAGAGGAATGCGAGGTACCTACCTCTCTTAAACTGAATCAGTGAAAATTTTTTTTCGGTGACTAAAACAAAATAACACAGGATATGACTGAAGATCAGTGAGTATTTCATTTATTTTTAACATACTCACACTTTGCTCTTTCATTTTGTATCTTATTATAGTTAATAAAAATAAAATTTTACAAAATCAATCACAATCGTACGTACTATATAGTTTACAAGGCTTTTTGTGTTTTGGATTACTATTTCTTGGGAGAGACATCTGTGTAATTCATGCGTTCTGTATAACTAGAATTCGAATTCAGATTTATTCTAAATCATTATTTGTTTTAGATGATATTTCTAAATCAGTGTTTTTCTAAACCACTTCGTAGCCATTGTTTTTTCAGCAAACTAATATCACAAAATAATTAATTCCTTCCAGTAAGGATTCATTAAAAATTCCGTAATTATAACTGCTACTACACTCTGAACTACTTTTTAATAATAATACACTGATTTTGTTTAAGAGAGACCTTGACTCGATAAAATACTTGTTTACATTTTAACAAATTAATGCATATTACAAGCATATTTTTTATCTAGTTTAACATGGCGTAAAAGATATCACTACAAAAGCGAATTTGTGCCTTACAATATGCTTCTTACCAGTTACTTTGTAGGATTGAAAAAGCTTATCAATTTGTGTAAATTGCAAAGTATCTGGCAGTCGTTTATATCTAGCGTTTTTTCCGCATTATTGGCGTAACTAAGTTGAAGTTCCTTCTTTCCGAAGGCCAATTGCCCTTCTCTCTTTCAGAAATTTCTAAAGTAATAATCTAAATAAAAAAAAAAAAAAATTGCAGCACACGGCTCAGACTACTGACGTGAAAAAGTTAAAAAAGTACTTTCATGTTTTTATCTATATAAATTCCTCTTCTAAGTTTCTTCATTGGATTATTTCTTAAAATTTATTAGTACTCTAATTACTATATTCTATTTTAATGAAGCATGGACCATTAAATTATTGGCGATAAATCTCACAATACGAATTTTCGATTTTCAGATTGTAAGATTCATTTCTCCCAGAAAAATTTCTTACGTCAGTTACGCCAATACTTCGCACCTTTCGCTAATATCATCTATATTAATAAAACGTAAAAAAAAGCAACTTGATTACATAAAAAAGTATGGAATCTATTTCAGCAATCGTTGGTCAAATCTATTTTAGCAATCATCCTAACTACAACATTATAGTGACAGTTTCGAGCGGTAATGGATCTTGTTCTTGCTGCAACTCATGCTGCTGCGACTGCTGCTGTACCTGCTGTTGTTCCTGTTGTTGTCGGGCGGTTTGTTTAGCATGAGTTTTCAAGTGCGAGTTCAGCATCGTTTTCGAAGCAAACGATTTGTTACAGCATGTGCAGGGATAAGGTCGATCACCCGTGTGACCCCGTAGATGCACCACCAATGTAGTCCGTTGGGTAAATCTTTTGTTGCAATGAGTGCACTGATGCGGCTTCTCGCCGGTGTGCGTGCGACGATGCACACTCAAATAGTTCTGCGAGATGAAGCCCTTGCCGCAAATGTCGCAAACATGCGGCTTCTCGCCGGTGTGCTTGCGCAGATGCACCGCGAGATAAGTTTTGCTCGACACGGACTTGCCGCACATCGTGCACACGTACTCGTGTTGCGGTCCCACATTGCCGTGGGTCTTCATGTGCACCAGCAACACCTGTCTCCGAGAGAAACGTTTGTTACACAGCTCGCAATGGTGTTTCCTCTGTGGCGCCACGTAGTCCGGTTGATGCAGCTTCGCGTGCAGTCGTAGACCTTGGCGGTAGCGAAACGTGGCATTACATACGTCGCATTGAAACGGCTTTTCACGCGTGTGTGACAACAGATGTACCTGACAATTGCTCTTGCTCTGGAATTGTTCGCCGCATATCTCGCATTGGTACTTGTATTCGGAGGACGTGTGGCACCGCTCATGGGCGACTAGGCTCTCCCTGTGCGAAGTCACGTAGTCACAACTGTCGCAACTGAAACACTCCTCGGAACCGTGTTCTTTTTGATGCTCATGCAGCTCCGACGTCGTCATGAAGCTGCAGCCGCAATTCTCGCAAACCAATTGCTCATCCTGCGGTTGTTCTTGATCCTCCGACTGAGATTCGTGCGTCTCTAGGTGCAAATTAAGATCCTGATCGCAAACGAAACTCTCGCCGCAGTATTCGCATTGAAAGACGCTCTCATCAGTGAGCATATCCGTTTCCATCTTCGGCTGCACGTGCAACGAGTCCGCTATCAGTATCTGTGTATGCTCCTGGACAAAGACCTGCTTGATTTCATCGGGTCCGCATTGCTGCCGATCCTGAGGCAGCACCGTGAGTTTTGACACAAAATATCTGGAAAGAAGAGAGACACAAACGGAAGTCAATCAGTGTTCGTTCCTCGCAGTCTCTTTCGTTTTTTTTTTTATCGTTGCCTTAACGAGGACCTTACGTGGTAAGCGAGATATTTACAGGGACGATCAGCTGGACACTCGTGCTCGATTGTATGGAAGTTGGGTAGTTAATAAAGTGCCTCACTTGTAATTTCCAGTATTCTCTTTATTAGTAGCCATCTGTCCTTCCCTCATCAATCATTTTATTATATGTTTAAACAATGCTTATTTGTGAACGAACACTGTCGTCTTCTGTACTATTTTTGTTGTACTTGCAGCTCGTTTTACATGACCTTATGGTACACAATCTGAGACTACAAAATACTGCTTAAATTCTATGCTATCTTAATACTAATAGGTATATTATGTTAATATTGTGTTTGTTAATAAAATGCGATCACCTTAATAATACTCTAATTATAATATATTAACAATCATACCACATTTTCCTTCTTCTTCTTCTAAGTGTATAATCTCAATTTTTTGATTACAATATATACAAAATGTTGCATACTATTATATGAGCCACAAAATTCAGCGATAGGTTCTTATAAATTTTGAGTCAATTTTCTTATCGTAATTTTAGTATAAATAAAATTTGCTGGATTTTTCGTATAATTTAACGTTATATTTTCAAATAATTTCTAATTTGCTTGAATTTCCGTAATTTTTCGTTTAATTTTACGATATACTTACAAATAATTTCTAATTTGAAAATTGTCATGTAAAATTACATGAAAAATACCATGCGTAATTTATAACATTTTATATACGTCTATTTATGATACATCTATTTGAGTTTAATTAAAATTTTGATTTTCAATTATTTATGTCAAATATAAATAATTGACATTTCTTAACTGAACTAGCATTTACAATCGAAAATATTTTCCATAATATTAACACTGTTATTATAAACTGTCATATAAACCCTGTAATAATACGTTCGGATGAATGTACTTTCTTCATTTCTCTTCTCATTTTTGCTATAATTTATTAATTTTATAATAAAAATTATTATAGAGTTAAAAACTAAAAATTCTGTTTCGTTCTTTTTTTTTCTTTTTAACTAGAGAAAGGAGTAAAAAAATTAATTAACTAATATCAATGAAAAATCTCGTAATATGCAAAACTGTACAAAGCGTATGTGTATTATAGCAAATTAATATGTTTATGTCATAAAGCAATCATGACAGTCGTAAACTATTTGTAATACTTGCATAGAGAATTATTTCCGCTAATTATAATTGAATGTTAATATTTTAGTTTGCATTTCTAAAGTCTAAAATTATATATCAATGTTGAAAAATATCGAGTTTAAACAATCTCTCAATTATAAAAAAAAAAAATAGTGCAAATAGGAACGATCGTACTTTTTACCGATTGTATTTATAGGCGAATTATTAAAAAGAAAAAGAAAAATCGATGTATAACAAAATGACTTGATATTTCTTAAATATTACATGCGCGTAAATAAATATGCGCGTGTGTGTTCCTACATAAATTTCATTTTAATACTAAATATGTTTTCTAAATTTATTAAATTACTGAAATAAATTTTTTTCTATGCAGATTTTGTTGTAAAAAAAAACCTCACAAATAAAGTTCAAACATAATTAAAAGAACACGCTCTTGAGCCTGTTGTGTATTTAAACAATATTCTTAATATAAATTGTTCTTTATTTTACAATTAAATATAATTCAGTAAATATAAATGTGTTATTTATCTTGTATTTAAAATAAATACAAGATAACATACATACATCTTGTATTTAAAATAAAATTGAAGGTAATTTCATTAGTATTACTTTTTTTTATTTTGTAGATATTGTATACCTTTATCTATCAGAATAAATATTCTAGCAACAAGATATGTGATCTTTGCAAAAAAATATTGTCAATTTCAACTAATTGGCAATAAAGTGATAAAATCGAGAATTTCTGCAAAATCATTAAATATACATATGTACCATCGTTTACTTTATCTGTAAAACTACTTTCGAATTGCATATAAACTTCTAAGACTAAATCTAAATAGATTTAAACATTATACTTACATGTCACATTCACGTAATTAATGTTACATGTTTCTACCCTGTCGTTTATTCTATATTAATTAAAGGCACCTGAATTCTCGATTGAAATTCTGTCGAAATTAATTAAATAGATTAGCAATCGATCAACAGTTTTAATTAAAAATTTTATGTCAATGCGAAGTACAAAAATAATTCCTTTATTTTAAAATTGTTTTTCAATTTTAGTTTATTATCTCACGATAAAAAATAAAATAATTTAAGAAATTGGTTTTTTAGGCACTTTTTTCATTATTGCGCAGGTACTAACTTCTCTTATTAGAAACTGAATTACGCCATATCAACTTTCAATTAGAAGGATAGAAAGTTTCACACCGCGAATAAATATTGATGTTATTCTAAATATTTTGTATAATATACAAACAATATCACAGTGATGACAACATTTATGATTATAGTACGTAATTATTCGCTTATTTTTATTGTAATTTTGATTTGATCAATTATTAAATATATTTTATCCGAAACTATACGGAGTTATGTATATTATCACGTAGACGTGTTCATAAAAAAAATTAATTTACACGTTTTAATTCGTTCACCGTATTATATCGATTATTATACTTATTTATTATACTGATAGTAACTTGAGTAATTTTAGGCACTTAGATATCAACACTCTACTCAATTTCACATAAAAAGGATTAAAAATGCTTTATAATAAAAAATATTTTAATTTTTATCGTCTTTTTTTTTAATCCAACAAAATACTTATACTGTTAAAAAATTATATTTTTTACTATTAAATTTTTTTAAATTAGTTATAAAAAATGTCGATTATTTTTAACTTTTCTTTTGTAAGTTTTTCTTTTTTTTTTAAATTACATCACATAGCTTTCAATTGAATCAGAATTGATGTAAATTTTTTCAATATTTTTTTTCTCTAGAGTATTGATTGAAATATTGTGAGATCAAGTAAGATTCTTGAACATTTTTTTTTTTTATCTAGAACATTCATCTTAATTTTTAATCACGCGCGTTAAACAATCTTATTGATCTGTCGTCGATTCAGTGCTTTTTCATGTGATTAAGCATAATCGTTCGCGTGACAAATCCCTTTCCACATAACGTGCAAGTGTACGGACGCTCCCCCGTATGATAACGACGGTGCACGGTGAGCGTCGACGCCTGCGTAAACGATTTGCCGCACATGGCACAGAGATACGGCCTCTCGCCGGTGTGTATGCGTTGATGCACCACGTAATACTTGCGATGCGTGAACCCCTTGCCGCACACGTCGCAGACCAGCGGCCGCGACCTGTGCACCGCCTTATGCGTGGTCAACGACTCGGCGGTCGTAAATTGTTTGGGACACGAGTCGCAGGAATAAGGCATGGACTTGGCGGGGATTGCAGGACCACCACTCGCACCGCCACCGCCACCGCCACCGCCTCCGCCGACAACGCCGAGATTACCGGCCACCACCGGATCGATAGGCGATGACACGGCGTTGGTCGCGGCTATCCGATTATCGTTACTCGCCGGCAATGGTCTGTGGTGTGTTTTCGCGTGATGATTATACAAATTGCGCGTCTCGAAGCGCATCAAGCATCTCGGGCAGGAGTAGGGTTTCTCCTGGCCGACCTCCTGGTGCATCCTCCGGTGACGTTCCAGCAGCGTGCGATACCGAAAGCTGGCCTGGCAGAGATCGCAGGCGAACGTTTTCTCCATATTGCCGCCGCCGGGCGACGTGGCGAGACTGGCGGAAGTCGACGCGCACGTGGGTACGGGCGCGGAATGCGTGACCTCGTGCATCCTCAGGTGGTTCAGAGCAGCGAAGGTCCGCGGGCAGACCCCGCACGAGTATCGCGGCTGAGTCTCGAAAACGTGCTCGAATTCCGGGCGCGCGGCGTGACTCGTTCGCATGTGGTAGTTGAGCTTAAGGGCGCTTCGGAACTCGAGCCCGCACGTGGGGCACGGATAGGACTCGGGAAAGATTTGCACCTGATCGAGCAGAGACTGGTCCGGACACACGGACTGAAAATGCGGGGGGAGCAATGTCGATGATAGCATCGACGATTGGTTCGAGAATATCGAATTGGTCTGTAGGAGATTACAATTGACGGGCATACCGACCTCCCCGATCTCGGGCGAGGGCGAGAGAATCTGACGCAGCATCCCCGACAATCCGCCAAAGGTCTCACCTCCTTCCCTGAAATTGACAAAACCCAAGGACATTGCAACGGAGAACGACCCGTGAGCACACACAGCTTTGTCGTTTGATTCTGTTTTTTTTTTTTTGGTGATCATTACAAATATATCTTGCATACAGGCGGTGATGAGAGAAAGAAAGAGAGAAAAGTAGAGAGAGAGAGAGAGAAATAGAAAGATAGACTTTATGCTTATGTGAGTGTGCTGCAAGGTGGCCGGTGCAAGGTGCTTGGGCATTGCTAGCATTCCTCTCGAAACGCAGCAATCATAATGTGTTACAAGAGCGCACGTGCGAATCGAGAAAGTCGTCGCGATTGTCGTCAAGTCAAACATTGGAACTTCCGTTATCCGCTACATAAATACCCATCAAGCTTTCCGAATTCATGAGGCTTACGCGATAATATTTAGATACTATTGGATCAATAATATTACGATATAATAAAAGTGACTTATTAATTACGATACGAGATATTCTTGTAGACCTAATCTCTTAGGCTCATTAACATTGTTTAAATTATAATTAGAAATATGTACATAAAGTATGTGTATGTATTGTATATATGTATATATAAATATATTAAATATTCCCTAACGATACAGCAGAAGGGAAAAGTAAAGATCAAGCCATAAAACTTGGCAAAAGAGTTTGAAAAAAGCAAATTTTTTACTCAAAAGATCACTAATGACTTGGGATAGAACATGTTAAAACGCAAATTAAATCAGGTATAGAAGAATCTCACCTTTATAAATAATCCATTACGATAAGGCATCTTCTTCCCATTTTTCACCCCATTGTAAAACGGAGCATGATTTTTCTCGCACATGTACCTTGCATCCAACACATTTCAACGTAGCACAAATACATGTTACACGAAACAAGATAAAAAGTTATAATTAAGAAATATAATAAAAATAGTAGACAAAGGAGAAAATCAAACGTATTATTCAGTACTTTAGAGTGAAAAATGACAATCTATGAGAATTTGACGCAGTAAGAACACAAAAAGTGCTGTGTGTCAATCTTTCATGTGTCAAATGTCCACTGTGCTCAAAACTGAATAGTACAATTTTCTCCATTTACAAAAGCATTAAAAAGATCAATAACATAAAATGACATACTGAAAATATGTCAAAAATATCACGGTACATGTATCAAAATTCTGCAGCCAATTCAAGGCGCAATAAATATTTACAACAAAATTTCCCGCACACTTTATTTTGAATGCAAAACCGGCGCAATTACAATGCTAGCCTGGTTTATTTATTAAAAATAACTATTCCTCGCGGTATATCTTTTGCACTTGTGGAAGCACGCAAAATAATACGCGCAATCCAAACAATGTGCGTGATAAAATATAACTGATAGCGTGATAACATCGCGTCATAATAACATCTATATGAGAATCGGTACCAAAACGGCATCGTTTAACATTATCCGTATAACGATGCAAATTTGTACCGACATTATTAAATTCGCAAGAATTTGTTTTGGTTGGAACAGGAGATGATAGTCTATAAATAGAATAAAATATAGAATATAGAAAAGATGATACTCGCCTTTGTATTTACAATGCGAAAAATCCTCTTGACTCAGCAGTCTCTTAATGGACGATTCTTTCGTTTCGTAGAAATCTTCGAATCGGAAGAAATACGATCCTTCATCTTCTTCAACATCGAGATGCTTAACAATTCTTAACCGATTCGTCTTCTCGGTTATAATACACTATTTCGCAATTATTTTATCATCCGGCGAATTGTACCGGGTACGCAAAATTTATTAACGATTTCATGGAACACGTATTTTTCTTTTTACGTTGATTAAAAGATAGCTCTTAAGATTAGTCGCACTATTAATATAGTAATATAGTGTCCTGGCAATATCGTAAAGCGCAGGCGTCGGAAAGCACGAAGATCATAAATCAGAAAAATAGTAGATAAATTGAAACGATGCATCAATTGAAATATCTATCGTCTGTGATTTTTAGAATTTCGGCCGAATATCGGTCTTGTGCGGCATTTAGTGCCATCACGTAAGCGTGGGAATATTAATATCGACAACATGTAAACATTTGGTTTCTGAGTGGATAAAGAGATCAGGCTGGTTTCTCTCAGATATCGCTTATTGCTAGACGAGAAATTGATCTCTCTCTCATATAATGGATAATCCAGAGAAATCTCTCTATCCGTTTTCTTGCACATATATAAATAATATCTAATATAAAGTCCATTTCGATTGAGACATAAAAATTAATATCAATTATTTACGAAATGTAAATATTGTAGGGAAATTAACGTCAAGGTTGTTTTTCATCGAAATGCACTCTATATACATGCTACCACATGTAAATGTAATAAGGTATTTAGCAATTTGTATTCTGGACTCGACAATTGCGTAATGTGTATCTTTTTGAATAACGAAAAATTGTAAAATTGTTTGAAAGTAATGCGAATGTTATGCAAAACATATTTAAAAAATTTTTTTTGCATACAAACATGTAGAATAAATTGCTAAACACCTAGGGCCAGAGATGGTTGTGGGGTGTGTTCAAACTTACCTTGTGTTTACCTGCGTCTTATATTTAATAAGAATAAATGTTCAAACATAATTGTTGTCTAGCATTTTTATTTCTATCTTATAATTTCGATTTTTTCAAGACTTATTAAATTTGAGTACGAACAAGTAATTAACAAGTAATTAAGAGCATTTTAAAACAATATTTTCAGATGTACATATTGATTTCTTTAAAAATAAATATATCATGAAGCAATAAGTAACTTGTTTATATCTGTTTTAAAAGTACTTTACGTAATTGTTTACATACTTTACATAATAATGACTACATACATTGAATTTATTTCATTTATATATATCATCGATTTCATTCAGGACTAACTAGTTCTATTCATCTTGAAATTTAAATAAGTTGAAAAATAATGATTAAATCAAACTAACGCAATGTTTATGTGTAATTGTTTATGTTCACCACAACAAATGACACCTTTGGCCCTCAAATAGTAAAATAAGAACAGAAAACTCACCCAGTTTTCGGATCCACATCTGCTGTTTGTGGCATTACCATTTCGGGCATATCAGCAATTTTCTGTTGTTGCAGTCCAGATGGGCCGGCTTCGTCACACGCCAAGGAAACATTAACAAACGTTGTAGGCTCAATAGTTCTACTATTATTAGGATCTTCTTCACTTTCTTCTTTTATAGGTAGGCCTTAAATAAAATTACAAACGTTCTCTTTCTTTTCTCTTCCTACGTCTTACCAAATTTCTAAGCTATTTGCCTAGTAATTAAATATACAAGTTACAAAAGATTTAATACATAGAACATATATGTACCTTCATCTCCATCGCACTCATCGTCCGAGTTGTCCTCCTCTTCGCTACTCTCTTCTTCATCTTCTTGTTGCGTAGGCGCGTCTGTTTGATTCTGTGTGATTTGGTCATGTGTCGTTTGCGTGCTTGGTCCAGCTACTGGTTGGACATTTTGTACAGAGCTACCACTGTTGTCCATAGGAACTGAGGTTATTTGTTGTTGGGCATTGCTCGACATCATCATGGGCATACTTAGGCCCATATTGTCCATCATACCCATATTCATATTGTTCTGATGTTCGCTTACTTGCTGCATCACAGTACCATCTAACCTGTTCTCGTTGCTCTGTTCTGGCTTCATTCCATTCTGAAATTCAACAGAAAACAAAAACATGAATTTTGTATTTATCAAGAATTGAAATTTTCAATATAAACTAAATACATATTATCGATACTTTATTTCTTAATTAAAGCAATTCAAACAACTCTATCTTTTTATTCATATTTAATTATTCTCTATCAGGTAATTTTTTATAAAATCAAATTTACCAGCTTTTAAGAGTAATATATGCAAAAAAGATTATAATATATAAAAATATTAAATGTAAAATATTTAAAAAGGACTTACAAGTGTATGATATATAAATTACAATCACTATCTATCATCATTGCTAAGATAAACATAGACAAAAGAAAAATCAAACAATTGATAATCTACAGGATTAACATAAATGTCTAGTTTCAAGACAGTACAAGACTATAGGGTGTACATTAATTTCTCTCAAGTTTGTCCAGAAAAGGAACTAGGCGACAAATTAATGTATATAGAACAATAATTACCGGATTGAGAACATTGTAACCCTGTTTGTCTTCCATGTTCACTTGACCTAGCCATTGCAGCAACTGTTTCTCGGCATTCGCTGTCGTTTGCCAAAATTGATAACATAATTCTACTTTATACACGCAGTCGTCGCATATCTTTTTAGGTAATTTGTCTTCCCTGTTGACCTATAATCATAAAAAGAAGATTCATGAAGGTTTTAAGGCATTACACCTTGTATATATGCATTATAATATTTAATTTACATAAAAATTATATTTCTCCAATATATAAAATACAGTTATTCCTTTTAGCAATATAATTCATTGATGCAATATATATATTAATGTCTATTTCAATAAAATCGTTGTGCAAAAATTATCTGTCCGAAGCGACAAACACGAGAGACGCCATTAAACCGTACGCGATCAACGAGAAGCTAATGGCCAATACACGCGCGACGTTTGCAAGCGCCCGATTCCTCCGTGACGAAGGCCTGGGCATCTAGGAAAGACCGCGACATGAAACGCGGGACGGCGAGAACGCCGAGGCGACGTTCTCGTCGACGAGAAACAGGAATCGCCAAACGAGACGCGGGGATTATCGATCCGCGGGATCAACGCTGTGAGTCGGCGTTACGCGTATATCGCGAGCGTGGATAATGTCGGAGCGGCAAGATGTCGAAAACATCGACAGCCGGGACCGAGGGATCTCGGCGGTGCGCAGAATGAAAGATACTTCCGCGTTTCTCGCGAGAGCCGGCAGCGACGTCGACGCGCGATCGGCCCGGGGGGCGTATTCCCGGCGGCGTCCGTGCCGCGGGACGAAAAGCGCGGCAAAAGTCCCATCGAGCAATTAGCGGCGCGACAAAGGCGACGGAGACGAGATCGCGGGATCGCACACGCCGCGTGGCGTCGTAGCGTCCCATCGCGGCGCATTTAGACGCCAGATCGGTTCTCCTCGTCCACAGAGCGGATTCCGATCGCGTCGGGGAAGCGTCGGGAACGCGAGGATCGTCGTTGCCGAGAGTCGGGCCTCCGCGGGGGCCGTCCGCGAAGGCACGCAAGATGGCGGATCGCCGTAGCTGGCGAGCCGAATGGCGTAGTTAGCTTCTTACCTTGACCGGCAAACAGGCGGTGATCTTGAGAAAGATCTGCCGCACGTCGCCCTCGCCCTCGAAAATCGGCACGGAGACGCGGTCCTTCACGAGACACAGCCGGCACAGGTCCAGGTAGTCGAGGGAGGACATTTTACCGCGTAAAACGCCAGCTTCGAGCACGCAAAGCCGCGCCCGTTGAACGCGTACGCCGTTCGCAGCGAATCCGTAAAGGGGACCCCGCGTCGTTCGCTACGCGTCGCTTCCTAACCGCGGGCTCGGCCGCGTCCGCCGCGCCTCGGCCGCCGTCGGCGCGCCTCGGCAGTCTTCGGCGCGCCTCGGCGGTCTCCGGCAGCGGCCCGACGGCCGCGTTCGCGTATCGATCGGCGCTGCCCGAAGCCAACCGCCTTCACACACGACAGTCCCGAACGACGCGAAGGTTCTCGCCTTGAAATTGTATATCGCGAATCGATGCGCTCCGATTTCTCTCACGAAATCGGACTTCTAACCCTCCCCCCGCCCCTCCTTCCCGAAAATCGGGATCGTTTCCTCTCTTTTTTTTCCTCTCTCTACTTTTTTTCTCCCTCGGTTATCGAGGAGATCGAAACCGCGAGATTCGAGCCGTCCCGAACCGGCGTTTTCGAACGATGCGTGCGAAATCGGCGAAATTATTTTCCCATATTATGGAAAATTAACTCGAATGTATAGAGACACGATGATTTTTCCGTAAGAGAGATCCCCGTCTCCGTAACCTCGCGTTTGTATTCACCATGCCGATTGATTGATCCGGCAGGTGACTGGGAAAGGTCGGCCGAGTGCACGCTATCAAGTTTTCATGCTCAATTACTCCCACTTTAGTTAGATGTTCAACGACGCATGATCAAACGTGTAACGTCTATCAGCAAATAACAAAGAGACCGAAGAAAATGTTGATGTATATTCATTGATTCGTGCGCCACGCTTTGTCTCCGTTCCGCGACGTACAAATTGCGCGTATTTTTCTATATACAATATGTATATGTATATTTATATATGTACACTTATATAGAATACATCCAGCACTTGCCTAAGCAATTCTTTATGAGAAATCTCCCTGTTGTATAACGTTCAATTATGAAGGCTTAGAAATAAGCCGATGCAGTTAATCTATTTGTGTTCGAAAAAAATCAAGAAACATGCACGAATAAATATAAATCTAAAATGCGTAAAAAGTATATCGTACTTTTAAGGCTTTTCATCGAAAGAAATCTTTTATCTGACATTTTACTTTCCTTGCGAATTAAAATTTATTAATACAGCACTGTACGAAATAAAAGTAAAAAAGGTCATAAGGAGAAGGAGACGGAGAAGGGACGTGATGTCACGTCCCTTTGTATCGCTGCATTTAAAGGGCTTTCACACAAAATGGGCAACGATTGTCGAATTCGAATCGAATTTTAGTTGATTTTCTTCCGATACAATTTAAAAGTGACATTGAAATTATAATCATTATTTAAAAAAAGTATAATCGTCGATAAATTATCCAGCGTTCGATTGTGATATAAAAGTCTGCCTGTCTGATCGTGTGACTGATGTGAAACCGGCTTTATTCTGACGTCGCAAAAGACGTATCAATGACCTCTCGTGTCCTTCCCTACGTTGCATTGATGGCTGTATTTTACTTCAATGACGCTTGAAGAAAAACGAATATTATTCTGTAGAGAAATATTTATCATTTATTGGTTTCTCTTTTTATTAATTATTATGTTTCATCTAGTAAATTAAATATCTATCACATGCAGCTTATTTGCTGCAACAATGATACTTAAAACATAACTTAAAAAACAATATTTTCCAGAAAATAAGTTTCAATGTTTTAAATTATTAAAATTTTATAATATACTTTTAAATGCGATTTTGATATAATAACTGATGTAATAACTGATTCTAAAAGAATAAAAATAGCTAAGTATCATAAGTTTTTCATTTAATGTATTGAATTTTTATTATTTTTTGCAAACAATTAAAAAATAATAATTTTTAATATTATATATTAAATTAACTTTGCCATATCAAATAAGTGATATACATATATATGTACATACACACACATCCATATATTTGTTTATTATATATTTATATATATATGTATAACGTGTTTGTATGTATAATAAATATGAATATATGTATGCATATATTTGTTTCTAAATATTTGTTAAACAAAATTGAAAATTTGAAAATTAGAATTTACTTAAAATATTATTAGACTATTAAAAATAAAAGCGAAAATGTATACATGTACATATATACATATACGAATGCATGTGTGTGAAAAATTTAAATAAATAAAAAATTTTTAGTAGATAAATAAAAATTTATATATTTCTATATATATAAATCAATGTTCATTATTGT
This sequence comes from Tetramorium simillimum, assembly GCA_011636635.1. Classification (NCBI taxonomy): domain Eukaryota; kingdom Metazoa; phylum Arthropoda; class Insecta; order Hymenoptera; family Formicidae; genus Tetramorium; species Tetramorium simillimum. The sequence continues at coordinate 41,458 of VBVQ01000490.1, read as the reverse complement.
TTCTACGAATAACATGCACACATATATGTAAATTATTGTTACATAATTCAATAAAAATTAGATAATTCGATAAAAGTTTCGTAAATTTAGTATTTCACTATACAAACTTCTCTATTGTAGGATCAATACGCTGAAAAATTCATCATTGTCATTCGTGACAGATAAATTTGTTGCTTATATATAGGACAAGAAAATACTGCGGCAGAGTAGATAAAAAAAACTGCTTTATTGTGGCAGAGCACATGTATCATTATATACCAGCATATAATAGGAAGTCCATAATAATTTACAAATTACGATCCACTTAAATGTCGTTACACATGGCGGTGTGTGCAGGCAGGGGATTTGAGAACCGATTCCGATCACTCCCTCGCGTCTTATCTTGAATCATTTTCGCCCACTTATTTTGGCCGTACAATCCTTTGAAACTTTTGAACGTCAATTATTAATCTCGATCATGAGTGGCTTTCCGAAGGCCCTTGAAGGGTACGCTATGTATAATACATGAAAACAAGAGATATGTAGTCACCTTTCCTACGGATTTTTTTTCGAAATCGTTATTCATAATTAGTTCGAGGAACATTGTGCAAATCTTGTTCTGCGTCTTACAATATTGCTATTAATATCGCGAATAATAATTTTCATACATGTTCGAAGACACTGAAAGTCAACTGCTTTCTGTCAAAATGGGTTAGTCAATTCTTTCCCGGCGACGAGATCGTACATTTCATTCCTGTTTCTTCGAAAGAAATAGCCGGTCGATCGTTTCTACTTGTTGAATCAGCCGTTCAAACTAAATTCATTAAACGCAATCTTCTGTCTACGAAGAAAATCGTTTCAAGTTCCATTTCTTATCGAAAGATGTAGCCAATAAAGTCGCCGTAAGTAGAATAATAGAAGCGTAAATTTTTACGAAATTTTGAAGATACAATATCCGAATGCAATATCCACATACTTACTTTACGAATCTCTTACTTCTTCTTTCTTTTTTTTTTTTATTTCGCGACTTGAGAACCGCGCGAACCAGTAAATCGATTAAGACCACGACGAAATCGCATTACTTCGATGCTTGTAATTAATTAATTAATTAATCGATTAATTAGTTTGTCAAATTCGTAACTATGCACTTACACTTTACGCTATAACAATAATAGCAAAATTGCGTGAATTTTTAAATCTTTTTTTTTTTTTCGTTTTAAATTCCGTATCCTCTTCGGTTACTTCGTAAATGTAAATTTACAGCTATTACAAGTATTATTGTTTATATTTGTGTAAGGTAACATTAATAGCAGACTCTGTCCCCCCCCTCCTCGTGCCTCGTCACCTACGTAAATACAAAGTTAAAAATGCACGAGGTTCAAATCTTTCTTCAAATCCACGAATGTGTTCTCTCCGTTGAGTGTTCCGCGCGTGCACGTTTTTGCGTGCCTATGTGCAGAGCACGTGGTAGATTTGCGTCTGGCACTTGCCTGTACTGTTGTTCCTCTCATGGATTTTCCGGAGACCGGAATTAAAAGAACGCGTCGAAGGGCTCGAAGTATCGTCGAGTGTACGTTGTCAATGGATACCTACGCGTACCGCGATGCGAGGATAAATTATCTCGAGTACGTTCTAGGTGAAACGATTATACAATATTGGCAACGTTCTCTCTTAATACACTTTCTTTTTTTTTCTTTTTACATTTACAGCGCTTTACACGAGGCGTTCCTTTAACTTCAGACATCCCAGAATTTGGAAGGCCGCTGATGTATCGTTTCGAAAAAATTTCTTTCAAACCAATTTCTAAGCTAAAGACTGTAGTCTACCTAATAGAACCGATCGAATAAGCGTCACGTCCGAGCCAAACGTTCTTGCATTTATCGAGAGCGAAGGAGTCTCCTGTGCCGCAATTGGTCTTGCCAGCTGCCAAGTGAAAAATGATTGCTTGAAAAAAGTGTCGTCAAATCGACGTATTTTCAATCAGCATTTCTCACTGGCAGGATTACGCGTAGCAGCGATACCAGTCGTGACGCCGCCGTATCCTTGAAATTAGAAACATTGGTCATGCGAAGGACGCGCAGTATGCAAGAAGTTGTCGGACGTCGTCTTATTACGTTCTAATTAACTAGACTATAGCCTGAAAAAAATGATCTTATATCATCAATCCGTCGGGATATCAACTAAGCTAGCGTTGGTCGTAAAATCGTTGATAGTTTTAGCATATCTAGGTACACATTTCGCGCCGTATCGATTGGGACTCTCGTTTAGGTAGCGGAACGACAAAAACATCAAATGGGAAAGGTTTTTTTTTTTTTTGAAGTAAAACGTAATTCCTACTGCGAATCTCAACGAAGCGTATGTCTCACTCTATATCGTACAATTTCCCTCGTACGTAAGAAGTGTCACGTATGCTTCGATCTACTTCGACAGCGTTCCACGCCACCATTCGATTCCTCTCGCAGGTGTGTGCCGTCGTTTGGGACGTCGATGATAATAATGCAATCTTTAGTTCTCTAAGAGTTACACTATAGATGGAAACAGTAAATGTGGACAATCCTTGCGGAACACTCGATAATTATAAATTCCAAGTGGATCATCGTTAAATGGTGTGCTGAAAATTGTCAAATTAGATGCGAAGCAAAGCGTCCCAAGACTTTGACAGAAAAATGCTTTATATATTACAATATTATATATATATATATATATATATATACAATTAATAAAAATTCTTTTGTGACGAAACACGCGCCACGCTTTCACAATTTACAATTATTATCGATAGAAACTTCATATTCAGTTTTATGGCCATTTATATTATAATAATGCGTGAAATTATATTTTTTGGCTTTATCCTTATAATACGACGTGTCAATCAAGACTAATCTCTTCACAAAAATAGGGAAGTTGCATGTAGATGCACTATCCTATAAGTTCGTGAACTATTTCGCCATGTTACTCTGCATTATTATTAATTGTTCGTCGGCGTTTAAGAGAGATATATTACAACGAAATTTGTTTACTTAAAACAAAATCGATTAATGTTTAAATATATATTTTATTATCATTTTCATACTTCTTTTTTATCAAAATAATACAAGTAATAGCAATTTAAATGTACGTCAGGAAATTATGGCACTGCGGTATAATTACAGTGACGTTACTTGGATCTCTGTCATGTGGATCTTTTTCTCTTTCTTTCGAACGTTTGTATTCACAATACATCAATTCATTCTGCATTTTAGCTAAATCAGTGTGAACACATTCCGTTCAATGTTTGCTGTTTCGCGAAACGTTTAGATGGATAGTCATCGTATAGAAAAATTCTTTGTAACGGAATCGTATTCTTTTACTTTGCCAACTGACAGTCTGCCGAGCTGGACAAGAATGGGACTTTTGGATAGTTCTTGAAGAATCCGAAACGGTATAAACTACCAGTTTGTGATCAAGCATTCAGGGCTGCGTTCGGAAACTTCACTCGAGTGAAATTTCTATCCTTCTATCCTTAAATATTCAGTTCTCAGCAAGTGACAAAGATAGATAGAAATTTTATCCGCTCTCTAAAAGTGAATCAGTGAGATCAGCGATTATACACTGATAATCAGTGTAAAAGCGTCTGATTATCATTGTTAATCAGTGAAACTCACTGATAATCAAACGCTTTTACACTAATTATCAGTGTATAATCGCTGATCTCACTGATTTACTTTTAGAGAGCGAGTGAAATTTTCGAACGCAGCCTAGGAGCGAGGAGAAGATTTGGGTAACAAAGGATTCAGTATGCCTGTATGTTGGATCCTATTCTATTTATTATTTTCAGCTGGTCGCTTGTCCCTGTACTTCAGGCACTTCTACTGCACAACTCGCTTCCACCAATAAATGAAACAAGTGACCAGTTTAAAATAATAAATAGAATAGTATTCAATACTGAATCCTATGGTATAATATTTACGCAAATCGGAGACCCTAATTTCTGAATGGCGCATAGGTAGTGTTATAGCTTTTCAGATTATTTGGCAAGAGCTGTCCAACAGTGTCATTCTTGTCCAACTCGACAACTATCAATTGGTTGACATTTCGAGTTAAATGTCAAACTTTCAACAAGCATATTTCGAGAGAAATAACTTTGTTAGATTACCAAGAGATATTAGATCAATCATGCGATTATGGAATATTACAAATGAAATCGTGTGTTGTTTCTATCCTTGAATGTTATATTCTGCATCCTGACGATAAGAGCTTTACGCCTACTTAATAATTCCAGATCAAAAGCAAACGAAATTGTCTTTTTTTTTCTCAGCTAATTCTATAGCCTCGATATTAGGTATAAGCTCAATTATTTCTTTTCATAGAATGTTACAATAAATACAAAATATTATATGAAAGTGTATATAATTCTTGTATTATCTTAAAACGCTATGACCGTTCACCTGAGAATTAAAAAAATTGTATATCCGATTATTCAAAATTTTATTTACGTTACGCGAAGACTCTAGTAAAGTTCGATAATGAACTAGATAATGAACTACGGAGTTTAAGAACAAATGGATAACGTCGTTTCAAACAGTAAAATACCTATCGTTTCGAAAAAGGTTCGTGAACGTTACTGTTATTTAGCTCAAACGAGTTGAAATGATGCGTTAAATAGGATGCGAATAAAATAAACGTTACATCGACTATCGATTAATACAAGATGCATGGCTATTACGCGTTCACTTAGTTTATCTTCGTTAAGTTTGTCTTCTTTTATTTACTCTTCTTATCTCATAAAAATCTTGTACGATCTACGCGATCGCGTTACTTTTTTTTGTTACTACCTATTAATATATTACAGATTTATTTCGCCGTAATTAATGGTAATGAACGGGAGTAAGTTCTAGCAGTTCTTATCATCTTCTTTTTTCGTAGAGTAAGATATTTATAAGTGAAATGGCGTAACTGATAAACGGTCGACAAGTACGGCTGTTTCGTCATAATCACGTTTGCTCTCATAAAGAAAAGTGTTTTTCAAGTATTCGACGCGTTAAGTTTTCAACAAGCGTCTAATGCGTATATACGCGTTTACATTACTTAGAAATTGTGGACAAGATCGCGTGCCGCAGCCTTTCGTTAATCTGAAATGGTCATATGTACAGCATTATAAATTACATTTGGTCACGATAAGTACCGGTATATTCTCGACAAATTGTTGACGTGTGATTCAAAAGTATTTGGCTTTTTTTTTGGAAAATCCTGATTGTGTACCGTAATAAGAATGCATTGCAGGAATGTTACGATTGAAACAACGAGACACTTCCACGAAAGAACTGCCGTACCGGTCGGCGTTTTTCCTGTGTACGTACCATCCGATCGGATAAAGAAAACGTCTTCTACGTATGGCTACTTGCATACGTGCAATCCAGTATACGTCTTAAAAATATCCGAGTAGATTCTACTTCTCGATAAAAGGCAAGAGAATTGTTCCGCTCGTGTTCATCCTATAGTATGATAACGCATCTACCGGGAATACGTACTTATCTCGTGTTTCGATGGATTGACTCTTCGTAGGTAGACTATAAACGATCAAATTCGGGGGAGCGAATTCGCGTAAAATTCTTTTGTTTTCTTTTTTCCTCCGCGCGCACACTTCGTCTCTCTCTCCGCAATCGTGTCGGCGCCTATTTGTGTATTTCAGGAAACCTACGGCAACCTACTGAAACTCTACAAATCTATGCGGCCCGTGGCCACCTCGGTAATCTCAATCTGCACTTAAATAATAAATAGATGGAGAGTCGAAATTTTTTTTTTTTGGAGATATATTTATATTTATATTTATATATTTATATCACGTACTCGCGAACTCGCTTGATAATAATCGTCACGTATCTTACAAGTATGTATCATACACATTATATATCTCTGTAAGATCGGAACGTCCCGTGTGTCGTATACCTAAAAAGTCGTAGTTTTCTTTCTTTCCATACTTTATATTATATACAAATTGTAAAATGTCTTCTTAATGAAAAAGTCGTGTCGGTCTGTGTATATCTCTTTCTTTGGTGTGTATTTATATTTCCTTAATATTTTTCTCTCTCTCCCACGGGAACGTGAATGTAAGATGTATACATGGCAATCACATTTTCATCTTTTTTTTTTCCAGACATTCTTACATCCTCGCACGACATTTCCACGCACACACTCGCTCGCACAATCTCGTTCACCGACATTCGTACGCCTTTGCATTCGTTCCTTTTTCACACGAATGTTTTTTTCACGCGTCTTCGCGAATACCTCTCGGTTGCAAGGTACACAATTATCCCCCCGCACAGCCTTTTGTACGTGCGTGTCTCTTCAAGGTCGGTTCACCTGCGACGTGATTCCACATTTCGTTTCTATTGTACCTTAAGGAGGTGATTAAATACGAGAATGTCTGAAAGCTAGCGCAAAGATTATACCGCTCGATATTCCAAGCTACAACAGATATCTCAAATGTTAGTCATATATATACTATATACTTGAGATTCACGAAATATGATTGAATTTTTATTAAGAAAAGATTAATCTCGAATTGGCTAAGAAAATTGTAAAAGGAGATGCGAGAAACCTGTACTAATTTCCATGATAGATATGCTATTCCAGCAAACACTCTTAAACATGTAATATCCATGTAAATTTCTTTCTCGAGAAAAATACAACAATTTTGGCCACAAAGAACAACTCATTGTTAATTACAGGCTAAAAGTAAATCTACGTAAATCTCCACGACTTATCACACATATAGAATCTCATCGCACGTCGCACTGAATGATGCCGGCGAACGACACAGCCATTTATCTAGAGCGCCAATTCTCGTTTTCTCACTCGTCGAATTCTCACTCCTTACTCGATGTTAGCGCAGACGCATCAAGAGATTCATTCATTGCACATCGAGTATACCTAACACTCTCAATTACACGAACGTGAATTAAACTCGGACGATAGTAGCGTCGATAGTCGCGAATGGAAGAATTATACATATCGCGCAGGTACGCGCGTCTCGCGAGACGACAAAACGTTTTTCGTTGAGGAGAAGCCATTCGGCGCCGTCGTTACCCCGGTGTCACGATCCGGATTAAATAGTTCCAGCGATCCAATTTCTAACCGATCCCAATCTCTCGATTATCTTACTACGAAATCTTACTCTCGCTCGTCGTGAGCGGAACGCAAAACAAGGGAGAGAGAGAGAGAGAGAAGAGAGAGAGAGAGAGAGAGAGAAAGAGAGAGAAAGAGCGAGAAAAAGAGAAGTTTGTGGCGGTGATGATAGCGTCTCGACGACGATTGAAATTCGTTGAAGTCGCCGGCTGCCAGGCAGAGGCACACGCTCCCCTCAGACGGACTCCCGCCGCGGCTGCTCGTAATAGGGATGCTGCTGCTGATCGAGGAGCGTCACGCTCCTCGCAGCAGAGCAACGTCAGATGCTGGCGCGGTGCTGATAGAGCGGCGGCAGCGGCAGCAGCGGGGCGAGATGCAGCGGCGTCCGCGGCTCGCCGCCCCGCACGCTCGAAGCCGACAGCTGTTGCATCGGCAGCAAGTGCGAGATCTTGCCCGGCGAGCGGCGCACCGTGAAGCGCGGTCTCCGCCGTCTCCTCTGGAAACCGCTGCAGCGGCAGCTGCACACCGACGCCTCGTCGTCCAACGACATCGCGTTGCCGTGATTGCCGATCTGGCCGGACAGTATCGAGCCGTTCGCCGTTATCACGTCGCCTTCGAGACGCACCGCGCCCTGGGCCGCCTAGAGGAGGAGCGCCAAGATGCTCGATTAGTGTTCTCATCGGCAGCGTGTGGATGTTTGTTACAGTGGAAATTAAATGTCCATTTAACAATATTTTTAACTATCAATTTTAACTAATTTTAATTATCAAGAGTATGGAAGCTCGTATTTTCAAACAATTGGAAAGGCAAAATTGGATCCAAACGAGCAATTAAAATTTAAAAAGATGTTAAAGTTTATTGTATAAATAAATAAATTAGTGATAAATTGATACATTTCAACTGCACAGAGTCCTCTTCAGCCATAAATAATTTTAGAAATAAATTTAATTAATAATCTTGATTAAGAAACACAAGTTACAATGTAACGTGGCTTTTCGTATTTCGTAATCATGATTGTTAATTAAATTTATTTGTAATTATTTATGGCTGAAGAGGACTCTGTGCAGTCGAAACGTATCAATTTATCACTAATTTATTTATACAATGAAGTTTAACACCTTTCTTTTAACTTTACTTGCTCGTTTGGGCCCAATTTTCCCTTTCTAATACTATTATAAACTGTGAGAGTCTCGTTCATTTGACCTAACGAGATGAAATGAGTTTCACATGAAGGTACAAACTTTAAAAAATTCATGAAGAAAAAAATAACAATTAGACAATTGGTATTAAATATTCAACAAAATGATGGATGTAAGTATGTATCTTATATAGAGATAAAGATGACTCGTACCTGTAACGCTTCGGCTTCGTCTCGTCTTTCATCCTCCGTGTTCATAGTGACGAATCTCAAAACCAGCAAATTAAGCGAGGCCGCCACGATCGCCAAGCCAAAGAGAATAAATATTAGGGCAAACATCACGTACTCGGGCTTCTTGTTGAGCGCGTTGTCTTTCTGCAGCGCGACCATGTCGCCGAAACCGATTGTCGTCAAGGTGATGAAGCAATAGTAAATGGAATCGAAGTAGGTCCACCCCTCGTACCTGGAGAACGCAGCGGCGCCGCCGGCGATAGTCAGGCAACTCAACGTCGTTACCACGCAGATGAGATTTATCTCCGAGGCCTGCAATAGGTCGCGTGTTCATTTAAAAGTCAAAATTGTATTACATATTTATTATATGTATACGTTGCCGTAATAAACGTCTAAAGGACAAAAACGAATCGAGTAATTTAATCTTCGTTATTCGAGAGAAGGTATTCGGTACCTCAATGGGAATCCATCAAACTTTATTATTCAAACGATTTGAAATAAAAGGAATATACACATATCCGCTGTAAATCCTCTCCTTCTGCGATTAAAGAGTTAAAATAAATTATAAGTTTGATCAACGCTACAACGAATTTTACTAAATCACGTTATTTGTAATTGAGAAGAGAAGAACATTATATATTATTTTTTTATATAATGGAAGATTATTTCTATTATTTTAATCTAAAGATTATCTGTTTATGTGAATTTGTAGGCCCTTCCCATATCAATTGAATTTGAATTTTAGATCAATGTAGTTGAAATGAATTATCCGAAACAAAAGAAAAATAATACATAAATAATGTTACAATATCGTGATTAGAAAAGAATGAAAAACATCAGTTTAATTATTAGATAATTCGCGATATTAATTGTGAGTTTACATTGATTTTATACGATTCTTGTATTAAACAAAGCAAATATAAACATTAATTCCTATTCAAAACTTTTTAAAATATAATTCAATATAATCTACGTGTATTTCATATAAGCTTTTGCTTAAAATCAATTCAATAGATTCGACTACAATTTTCGATCACTTGTACCTGGATTACTGAAATAGTTTAACTATTTGTTACTAGTTTGAGTAAAAGTACAATTTCATTCACGTTCAATTAACTTTTATAATCTGCCGTGAGGAAATTCGTCCGATTTTAAACTCGTACATTTGTCTGGAGAATAGAACGCGCCCGAATCCCGTTTTGAATTGTACGCGGAACATCCGATTGTGAGCTCATTGTTACCTGGACGTCCTTACAGTTTAGAACCGTCTTTACGCCCCGTATTACGACAGACGAGAACTTATTCAAGCGTTCTCCTATACTCTGGAACATTACGAGTCCTAATGGGATACCGATGATCGCGTAGCACATCGTGAACAATTTGCCGTATATGGTGTTCGGCGTCGAGTGTCCGTAACCTGAAATATAAATGAAATATGGAACAACTTTGACTCGGGCTCTCGAGCTCTCGCGCACACAATCGACGGGAAACGACACCCGGATCGCAATGCGAATGTAATCGCGAACGTTTCGCGCGAAACCGCGAAACACGTGAGCCCGCGTATCTATCTGTCACGGCGAAAACGGCTGAATCGATTTAAACGCATTGACTGGCGAATATATGTCTGACGATTCATTCGTGCGTTGCTTCGACAATCACTTTCGACTTCAAAATCACGGTCATTTATCCCGTTTAAGCTCGTGGAGTCGAAAAATTAACTTCTGCGGTAAATGGGG
>VBVQ01000490.1:0-22974 GCA_011636635.1 Tetramorium simillimum | reverse complement strand
TTTTTTCAAAAACAAATAAGCGGCATATGTTTTAAAATTTCTTTTACATTTTATAAAAATAAAAAAATGTTTGCAACATGTTATATCGATGCGATACTACGATGCAGAGAATGCATGCAATATTATCCCTGTTTGTACCTGCGCTCTCTCGCGAAATACGAGCATCCGCGAGAATGAACCGATATCTCCGACCCCATCTCGCAGATATACCCGTCGTGCGTTTCACGGCGGGCGAATGCAAAAGTCATTTCCCTTAAGTCGTGTGCACCGCGAGTAGCGAGCTAACCCGCGCCGACATTATCGGGCGTCGTGTTCCTCGATGGTCACAAAACTTGCGCGAAACTTCCGTAATGAAACGAGGCCAAAGAAGATGAAACTCCCGCACTTCGCCCCGTTGATCCTTCCTGCCCTACGCCATCTGAGCGACCACGCGCTGACGCTTTCGTAAGCACGAGAGTACAACCGCTCGCGCGCGCTTCTTTCCGATTCAATTACATTAGGGGACGTCCAGGGACTTTTCTTCTCCCCCATTTCTGCCGGGATGGTGCGTGTTCCGGTTTACCTTCGTCGACGTGTATAGCCCGCCGCCCGGCCCTTTCTCGCCGCCCTTTTTTTTGCCTCCCTTCCCTATTACATTGCCTTTTAAAGTGCCGTGCAAACCCCCGATAAAATCGGCGAGTTTCATAAATAAATACATTCCGCTACAATATGTTCGCCGGTACCTTTCAATAAACTTTTAGTATTCAGCTTGTGTCGTCTCGAGAGGAAATACATGCATTCAATGATTAAATGTCGTAGGTGCCCAACTCACAATTTGCGATATTTGATTGACGCAAAATCATGCTTGCAAAATCTATATTTTTCTCATTCGAATGAAATATTAGAAATAAGGTGAGGGAGTTGTTAATTGTATACATATTGATCGTATTATATGTATATATAGCACGCTATTCAATCTTCCTTTGACGGCATTTTTCTCTTGAGAGAAATGATGTCGGATTAAAATCGCTTTCTACTACTGTAGATGATGTAAGTATCATAAAGCGATTCCTTATTATATTATAGTTCTTTGATTTATTCTTCTATACCATTCCTCTTTCGCAAGATTGCCCCATCTCATAAAAATTTAAGTTATATTAAAATTTTAATGCAATATAAAATAAACTGCTTTATAAAAACAATTTATGAAGATATAACATCGTAATTTCAATTACTTCTACTATTCTCCTATTATATAATCCTTATACAATCCTGTTGTCTCGAGAGGTATTTTCCGGATTTTCCCTCAAATACACGTGGCATTATCAATCAGCATCACGAAAAGACACAGAGAGGGTTGAAATAACCTCTGTAAACAGCCTGACGAGCAAAAAGCGCGGTACAATGTCATTTAAACACTTGGAAATTCCACGCATCATCCGGCGTGACTACACCTACGTCTTTTTGCCGTTCGCTACGAAAAGCAGGCATATTTCGAGGAAGGGGTTAGTAACCCCTATACGTTTCCTACGATGGTAGGAGGCACTTGGGCTCTTTTCAGGTCGACTGGACCAGGCGAATGATTAATGGGCAGACACTGAAAAAAGAACTTTCATCCATCTTTCCTTCCCCCACCCACCCATATTCTCCCTTCTGTCTCGCTCTCTCTCCCTTTCCCTCTTTTCTTTTCTCGTCTCTCTCCCTCTCTCTCTCTCTGCTTGTCTCTCGTACGTTGCCCCACGTCATGTCCAAGGACACACGTGGTCATCGGAGAACAGCAAAGAACAAGAATGCCGAGGGACGGATAGACGGATTTATCGTGGGGTATCATTTGCAGGGTATGCTTGACAAATTTTGGATTCCCTTAACTATTCAAGAGTTCATTCCCCCTTTCTCTTTCCCTTTCCTTCCACTCCCTCTGGGTCGTTCTCCATCGACATTCTCATCCATCGGTGATGGATAACCACGAGAAAATGAAAAGCCGTCTTTGATTTATCGCTAACTGATCATCTCTATCGGCGCTGTCTTCCGAAGAAGAGCGTGTGCATTGCGAGTACGAGGCGCGAGTAATGGAGCTCCGAGAAGCACCGTTCTCAAATTATCCCGCTGCAAAACACGCGCTGGGAACGCTAAAAGGATAATGTGTAATCGCGCGTACATTAATTATCGCGCAGCCTCGAAATTGCTTCCGCTAATATGCTGATGTATTAGCGCAAGAAGCTACCGGTATAAAGATTTAAAGGTATTGTTGTAGGTATGTGGGAGGTACGAAAGGTATTGTTGCTTGAGCGTTGTCCTTTATTTTAAATCTAATAATAACATTAATTTCGAAACTTTATTTCAATCCTTTGCGGATGATTGTTCCTAAGCGGAATAAAAAGAAACGAAAAGAATAAGATTGTTACCTTGTTAAAAAAAAGCAATGCATTAATTTAATGAAAAAGTACTATTTTTTTCGTAATGCATTAACGTTTTTACGATGAAATCCTTTAGAAAATTGCCATCATTAGTAAAAGAGGATAAAACGCAAATGAGATCAAGAATGATCAAGGCTATTACTTTTCGTATTTAGTACAAGTGGTCGTATCAACTAGCTCGCTAGGTTTATCAAAGGCTTTTAAGCGACAGTTCGAATTTAGTGAGAGAAAATATTCTTTGAATTTACAATATTCTCGCATAACTTCAACTATCTGCTCAAATATGAATAGTTTATATTTGTGCGTTTTAAATGTTGTCGAATTAATATGTCCAGGATTTGTATTATTTTTATCAATTCAAATTATCCATAAAAAACGATATCGATGTACAAAAAACTTTTTAAAAACATTTTTTCGTTATAGTTTTTTCAAGGACAAAAATCACTCGCTTTGATCGTGCCTGAAAACGAGAATTTAATTACTCGGAATGCATCTGAAAACAGTCGCTGAAAAAGTGCATTTAAAGCCTGGCACCGCCCAATCCTCGTTTCCCGTGAGATAGTCCATTAATTAGTAAAAGAAAGGAACATTTTCGCGGCCGTGATATTTCGTCAGCCTAATAGCCCGGACATGGTCTCTGGCATCAGCCTATTTTATCCGAATGCCTACACATAAAGCGCACAGTTCAGCGTTTTCGAGATTTATATGTATCTTTTGTGTTATTTAAAAAAATAATATTTTAACGTATAAAACCTGAAGCTATTTTTCAAAACAGATACAATTTTCAATGAAAATGTACAAAGCTATTTTTGCAAAAAATATCTAAAATATCTGATAAAATTTGTACATTTAAAAAATTCTTGAATAAATACAATAAAATGAAAGGAATTTTTTTAACACCTATACATAATACGTTTCGTCAAATTATCATACATTAAAAAGATTCAATTATATTCGTACGGGAAATAAATTATTTCTTCGCTGATTCACTTCTCTTCCAAGAATAAAATTCACTTGCGGACTATCCATTTGTCCGTTATCCACAGTTCATAGCGCCGAGCTCTCGTGATTTTTGCTATGTATGTCCACTTTGATTTCAGCTACCGTTCTCTCGGCACGTCCATCCCACGCTGTTGACCATTCTGTCCTGCTGTTGACCGCTATTCTAACCGTCGAGCGACATGACCAACTTCTGTACGTCCGACTGTATGTCTGTGGCGGGTTGGTATAGCTACTTATTAATGGGAAGACTTGTTGCTCCGTCACGACACTACAGTTGCAGCTCCATTGTAGTTTACGTAGCTGTCTCACTCCGATTTCGAAAAGCATGTACACTAGTTCTTTACGTGCATGTTGAAACAGATTTGCGCATCGGGATAAATAATAACTAACACAGCCAACTTAATTTATTTATTTCACTTTAATAGAGTGTGTTGTCGAAGTGATAAGATATATAAAAATCTAGCGATCTAAATAAGATTATGATAATCTATTTAAATATAGTAAATTAATAAAACAATAATCACAAATAAATGTAAATGACAGAATCTATTAAATAAATTTATAAATTTTTAATCCAACGTGTTTGTAATTTTTATTCTTATATTATATTCTGGATACAAGGAATCGACACTTAAATATTTACAAGTAGCTAATTCAATTCCAAAGGATGAAAAAGTCTTACGGTTAAAGAAGAAAAAAAACAAATGGCCGAGTGTCGTTTCTTTCCACTTGAGTGTCCTCTCGACTGAAACCGTCTGCCGATGTCAGTACATTTTACGTACGTTGGTTGCAACAGAGCCAAATGTATTTTTCATGAAGCCGCAATAAAACTTGCAGCGACGAAAGCCAATAACAGTAAACTGGCGGCTCGTGTAAGGCATACTTTTCCGCACAGTAAACCATTCCGCCGCACACTTTTCGTTACGAGGTGTGAAAACTCCTCGAATTCCATTCCACATACGTTTAACTCATTAATGTACTTTAATTAATTAACAAAAAAAATTGGGACATATCCCGACAAGCAACAAGTTGCGTGCCTAGAGAAGTCGCATTTATGATATGACTAACTACGTTAACAATGTACGCGCTTCGTTTTTCATTATCTTAAAATATACCATCGTTGCAGGTAATTAATATCTCGTCTGTTATCATCCACTTAATAACTTTGCTTAATGAGCATAACATTATTCATAACTAAACTAAACGTTACACGGTAAAACATGTAAAAAAGTAATGGAGCAATATTTTTAAACAAAATCGCAATTTTCAGCAAAAGTTTGACATATTTAGATGGCTTCTAGTATTTTAAAAAGATTAAATTATTTCATGCTAAAAAATTTTAAAGATTTAAAGAATTAATCCTCGAGCTTATAGCTATATATACGAAATGTCACTCTTCGTAATCTCAACCGAGTATATTTTGATTTTAAAATCTTACACAAAAATTATATAATAAATAAATAAGTAGCGATAAATTTATTAAATTATATCCTTTAATCGTGACTTTGCTAATAGATAATAAATAAGAATATTAAATACGCGATGAAAGTATAATTGTTTTATCATATTAATTTTCTATTTTAGAATTATAGTGATACAGATTTATTTTTCGCATAACTCAAACTTCGTTATAAAGAATAAAGAAAAAAATCTGTTTAATGCCATTTCTATTTCAATTTGCCAATTTAATATCCGAAATGCGCATCGCGAAATGCAATTCTAAACAATTTAATTTAAGGTCTTTATAATCTCATAACACCTTGCTAACTATTTGAGCATAATATTTTATAATGTGATAAAGAGAACAAGGGAAATAAATCAAAACTTTTTGCGAATGACAGAAACAAGGAGATTTTTCGGATGCGAGGAGAACTGGCCGTGATATGAGCGGAAGATATGATACGGGATAATTGGAAATGATCCATCGTCCGACCCGGCAGTAGCAGTACAGCATTAATTTAAAATGGAACTGATCTGAATTATTTCCGTTCTATTACCGCGAGCATAATCGCGAGGCCGTTAGACAGATTCGGACGAGTAGTCGCAGTTAATCTCGTCGTCACAGTGTACATCAGGAATCTGTACCTGCCGTTAGCAAGATCTTTCGGAATTAATCCTGAAGCTGGAAAATACTGGCCTTGTCTCAAGATTGATGAATGATGCCAGGAAAGTTAGAAAGATACAGATGGATTGGAGTAAGCCGCTACAATCCACAATCTTACTGTCTCGGAACAACATCAGGTCGACGAAAGGTCAGTCACATTTTTGATAAACGTAACAAAAATATAACTCCGTAACACTAATTTAAATGGATATCTATAAAATACATCTATAAAATTGTATTAGCAAGTTATATCTCGTTTAATTTCAACAACCATGTTACATTAGGTGATATACAAAAACAATCCCTTGAATAATTTTCATCGTACATTTACTGCTAAATGCAGTAGTCTCATTTTTATCTCTTGACTTTATCGAGGTCACCCTTATATTAAGCAAATAAGATTCTTAACTAAACAGCCCAATTTGCCGTTAAAATATGCCGAGATTACACGCTAAATATGCATTAGCGCGTTTTTTCGCGTCGTTAAAAAAGTCCTCGTCGGAGTAGATATTGTTTCGTCGGTCACGTTGAAACGATAATGCGCTAATGGCTCATGTTGCACAATCAGGAAAGTTTAATGTCAACCGCCGAGGCGTGAGAACGAGACGATAGTACGAAAATACCATGGAAAGTCGGTGGAAAATACTTAATACCGAACTTTCTCACGAATAACATTAAAAACCTCTTTCCTCCTTGGTGCGACAGACTCGAAGAAATCCGAATGTATATAACATTCTGAAATCGTCATCTGGCGCATTCTCCTACGAATGTACACGATCGATTTTTACTAAGTGAACATGTGACGCAAATGACCTAATTACGGAGATACTTAACATTAAAAATTAGCTTGTATGCGTTAAAATGTATGCGTTAAAATGTGTAGTGTCTTGAGCTCTGACTTTTTTTCACAAGTGAAAAATCTCATCTAAAGAGAAGAGTCACTCGTGCGCATAAGTTTAATTAAAACATTACCGCAATTTATTCTCGTTTAATTAGAATAAGACCATTCAAATTTAAATAAAGAATAAAGTATTATCATATATTATACATTCGTGAAATTAAATCCCGTAAAAAACCAAATACATTTTTAATTGTTTATGTCTCCGAAAGATATAATATTCCGATATTAAAATTATTGCCATTTCCCTTTGGCTAGCGTTAATTGTGAGCGCGCGCACAATAAATGTATATATTTTATGTATATATATGTATATATATTCACACGTACTATACACATATGTATACGAGTATATATCAACTGGCTCACAAAAATGAAGGAATGATGTGACAGAAGAACAGGCGCCTTGGCGCCCTTCTTATAGTCCTCTCCCCAGACAACAACGACCGAATATAGCTTCGCCGATATGGAAGCTAATGAACCAATTACACGTAATAGGACCGCCGCCTTCGAGGAACGATTGTCTCGGCTTTCTCGGTTGCTTCAAGGACTCTCGCTATGCAAACAATGGCCTCGACGAGGAACGTTGCAACTGCCTGCACTCGATCGGTATCGAATCGCGCTTTTAATTGGAGTCGCATGGCTCGCGGAATAAAAAGGCGGAGTTTTTTTTTTATACGCGACGCATGACAGCATTATAAATTAATTAGGCACCACGCTTTATAGATTAATCAGAATGGAATAATCAGGAGACTACTTTCGAATGGAATCAAAGCGTAACGTTAATTACTGAATTTAGGATGTTACTTGGTTTTTTTATGCTGAAAATAAAAAATTTCCAAAGGAAAAGATATTACATTTTTATTTTATTTTACACATTTTACAATTACAGAAGAAATTTCCAAAAGAAAAATATCTGTAAATATAGAGATAAACTAAAATAAGTTATAAGTCACTTATCAAATATTTACTTATTATAAATTGTTATGTCATCATGCAACGAATAAAAATTCTAAATTTTACAGAATCAATGTCAGTATTGATTTTTAAATAAAATCAAACTATAAATCATTTTTGCTTATGACAGAGTTAATTAAAATTTGTGACAATATAAAACAAGGAAATTATTTTTAAAAATCATGTAAAATAGATTTAATCTTAGTTATCAATACATTCAGCCTTATTAGTGTACTTCAATATTCCTTCTTATCCAGATAAGTCCACGTAATCTTTGTAAGCTGCAGTTTTAGCCCAAATCCCAATTCTAAAATGTATGCATACTTTCATTTGGCCAAATTGACCTAATTATTGTTCACAATAAATTGCTCCCGAGCTGAGGTAATGCCTAGAGAATGGATTATTCCAAGGCTATAGGAATATTCTTAACGCTGAGTAAATCGGATCTCGTGATGGAAAATTCGTGTCTCCCGAGTATCCGCTGTCATTCGTCGCTTACGTTAATTGCTGGTGGAAGCGTGCTAGAATTCGATGAATCGAACCTCACCGACTTCTCTCCCGAAAAACCTCAATATACAGCTTTCGCAATTCGTATGATTCCTTTTTAAGCTCGGTCGGCACGTCGCGGCATTAGTTAGTACTTACGCCGTGGATGGGAAGCATTCGCCGACCGCGAGAGAGGAGAATTTTAAGAGCTTGTCGCAGGTAAAATGGAAAATGGAATAAATTATACACCCAACAAGAAGAAATTTCCGATGGCTTTTTCTCTCTCTTCCTCACGCGCTTTCCCTCTCTCTGCCCATTCTTTCACCCTCTTTCTCTTTTTCTGTCTCGCACACAAACGAGTTTGACGAAATTTATCAATCTCACGCATATCAAGTCAAAGTACGGAGGGATTCGAGGGTGCGTCGTTACTTTTTATGGCTATGACGTTTCGGAACGTTCCCGGTGAAAAAAAGCGCGCGTGCCTGAATGCTCATATTTTCGCAGCGAGAGGGATATTCGAGGATGAGAGGCACAATAATGTACAGATATACACGCTGTGTGGTTTTCACGGCAAACCGCAATATAAGGGACTGCCTCCGATCTTTATGGCAATATTAGTCTCATTAATCAGACCCGCGGATCATCCCTGGATTCCGGAATCCTGACTAACGTCAACTAGGATGACTTCTCGTACTTCCTCGATTACTCAACTCCAGGTCGGAAGTAATTTCTTTTTATAAAAAATTTGTACAGTTTCTCAATAAAACAAACATAATACTTTTCAATAATAACAATTTTAATTTTTTTACGCTTACAGTTGGAATTAAAAATGCCGTATAAGTGATAATCCGCTCAGTCGATTTACATTAGAAAAAAATTTGTAATAATCAAAATAATTGTCAAAAATAAATAAATGTTGTAAATTTAAGAAACTCTAATACAACGAAACATATAAAACAAATAAAACAAACTTGTTATGAATAATTTATTTCAATTAAATGTTTATTTTTTAATTTAGTTCAATTTAGTTAAACTTAATATGTTTATTGCTATCCAAGTTATTCTAATCTATCGTGTATATCTTATTTATTGTATGTATATCGAGCCAGAAGAAATCAAAACGTCATTCTCAAGTTTGCAAGCACATTTCAACGTGTCATAGGTTTGCCAAGAATCCGTCTCGAAAATAAAACTTTTCGAGATATACAAGTTTATTTAGTCTTTCGCGTTTTGATGCGCAGAACTCACCCTCTATGTTTGCGACCAGTCTACAATGTTGTTCTTACTGTGTTGAACAGACTCTTCGTTTCTTTACTAACGGTTGAATCTTGCGAGGGAAATTTTGCGGTTAATGCTAAAACCAATATATACACCGCAAACTTTAACCTTCCTCGTCATATAATAAGAAATCATTTCCTCTCTTCTTTAATTAGAGCGTCTTTTAATAGCGAATTATCACTGTCGCAATATTTATCGTGCGATAATGTTAATCTACGATTAATTTTGCCTTACACGTTCGAAAATCAAAATGCCAAATCGTATTTAGAAGATGTATACTTATGTTCAAATAGTAATAGCAAATAATTTAACATAATAATTTCCACTTTTATTTGTTTTCTCTGCCGCAGTTTTACGAATTTATTTTAACTTGATTACACAGAATTAAAATCTATACAACGTCAGGGAGCTCGGTATTTGTTTAATTTATGAAATGCTAACAAGTTGATATTGAAAGTCACTATATCAAAAATGTATCTCTTACAAAAATATAACATCAAAAATATTTTTTATTTCCATAGTTACACAAATAAATATAGAACTGGATATATTTAAATCATCAAGAACAAAGCGTGGTTTTATTTTGATAAAGACAATGCAGAAATTATCATCAAAATCACTAGGCGACTTTTATATTCATTACATTATCGATTTTCGCGTTGGATCAACGACTGAATATCTATGCTTCAGAGCGGGATCCACTCTGGTTAATGAAGTTTTGGAATTATCTCCATTGAGTCAATCGGAATCTTAAATGCTCCTTCATATAGCTCTACGGAGGAGTGGATATATTTAGGATATTGCCTCGTGACTACGCGGGCTGCAGCTACTCTCCGAAATTAGTAATCAAGTTCCATTTCGATAAAGGATTTGAGCTTGGATTATTCTGCACGTAACTCCGTACACGTCATACCATGCACTGCACGCAATTTTGATATCTCATCAACCTTAAAGGCCGGAGCACAGACTTTTGCATATCGCATAACGCATAAGGCATAAGGATATCAACCAATCAGAGTCCATCATTATTATCCCCACTTCTCATTCTGCGGGTCGAAAAATTCGTAAGGATAAATTCTTTATGCGTTATGCCATTATGCAAAAGTCTGTGCTTCGACCTTAAGTCTGTAAATAACGCCGCATACTCGACAATATAAACATCAATATTTTTTTCTGATGATTTGAATATTCAAAGACGGGTATACAAAACGGATTGTAAAATTGGAATGATTCATATTATATGTTGAGCTACTACAAATGAATTTAGGATGAATGTAAATCTAGTATGTTTTTGTTAAAAAAAATGTATTTAGTATCGTAATGCCGATGTAGGCAAAGTTAAACGTGTGTAACAAGTGACAAAATAATAACGTAACAAAAAACATATTATTTTAGTAAATGATTCCTTAATAATTTATTTAGCAATAAATATAGCAGTTTAATTATCAGTTCGAAATAATGCATACAATCTTTATGTGAAGCGAATAAAATGCAAAATCAAACGACCACATTTAGTGCTAAATCTGGGGCAATGATAAATATTCCGTATTTCCTGCATCCGTACGCTTCTGCTTAATCACTCTTCTCCTATAATGATATTGGAATGTATTTTTGAAAGCATTCATAAATAAAAATATAAATAAATTCATAAAATACAAGAGATACTAATATCAAATATTAACGAGAGTCAGTCAATGAGTCTTACTAAAACATGCATTAAAGTAGTGTGATACTATATTTTAATTGCAATTAACAAATTATGTTATACTCATAATTGTGTTTGTTTCTTTATTGAGCCTAAAATATGGCATTTATCAATAATTCTGTATAGATAACTGTATAGATAAGAAATGACATATCGGTTTCCTGAAAAATCTATTATTGTCAAAATACTTTATATAATCCCTCGACTTTCATTATTCACGACTAAATTCATTAATCGCTAAAATCAGTTCTTTGAATAAAAGATAATACGAAAAGATGTATAACAATGTTTTGTACTGTGATCAGTAAATCGGCACAGTGTTAAAATACCTATTTTCTTTAGAACGAAACACCGTTGCCATTTTAATGAAACATGTAACTTTACATCAAAAAGATCGGCTTCAAAGTTTGGGTCAAATAACTCAAGTAAGTGTTGATTTAATCCAATCGAATCGCGTACCTTAAGTACATCCGTCAAAGCCTAACATACGTATATGTGTATGTGTGTATGTGTATGTATGTATGTACATATGTACAAAACCGTATATTCGGTACTCAACGTCCTATGGCGCGGCGTTTTAGGATCCTGCGGCGTGTACCACGACGAAGGATGACAAGGCGTTCGCGGGGTAGCCGGAAGAGGGTGGCTCAGGAGGCCGTGGCCCATTTTCACGCAATGACGTCAAGCCGTATCCCCGCGTACGTCACTGGATTCGGAAAATGTAGTTTTACCAGCTATGGGACACCGCCGTGCGTGATCGACACTGCCCATTGCACCCGAAATCCATACTGCGCATTTTTGGTGCATGCGACACGTGCGCAAGCAAACATCCGCAGAACCTTTTACTTACCCTTTATTTCTTAATTACTATTAATTAATCACATAAAGATATCCTCTTCAAGAATAGAAGTATAAACATATCAAATTTGTTATTTATTTGTATTTGTATTATATTTCGCTAAACACGATAATTATTCTCTTTAAATTTTCGTTTGTCTTAATTTCTTGACATCAATTTAACAACACTTTTTTTATGAAATCAAGAGCATTTAAAAATAATTTTCTAAGCTCGTATTTAAAAAAATTGAAATTTGAGCTGAATTTCAAACTTGTGCTTTCTATTCGAGAGTTCAACAATTTCATTCGAGCAAACGTTCTCGACTATGTATTTACCTTATTGCTTTTACAATGGCACGGAAGTTGCAAGTTTCAATACTTAGAGAATTAGTCCTAAGATTTACCAAGGAAACAGAAACTTTGCTTGGATTGTCGGGTTCGAACAAAGCAGGCAAGAAAATTAGGTCAGCAAATATATATTCAGATATTTTATATATATATATATATATATATATATATATATATATATATTAAAAATTAAGTTTCTTAAGCCTCGTTTCTTTAGCATCTCTTTAGGGATTTTGAGAGTTTAAAATTAAAACAATTTTAAACTCTCTAAATCCCTAAAGAAATGCTAATTGATATATTTCCAAAAGATAAATACATATTATTACAGTAATACTTTTACTTTGCAGCAGAGTTGGATTATTCAACAATCTTCCTTGATTCGCCACTGTACCTCTACCTTCTACATGTAATCTGACTGTACGCGAATGATGAATGCATCGGCGATAGAAAACAAGTGCAGTGGCCGCTGTAGAAGTGTACCTAGGAATTTATCGACGTAAGCGGTGTAATGTAGATAAATAGACGTTTATCGGTGCCTTGGGAGAGTGTCTCTTCAAGGACCAGATCGCAAATTTAAGTTTAGTAACATGTATTTAGACACAAAAAAATAAAAATAAAAACTGAAATTATTGTACGATAATTCAATGAAGGAAATAAGAAAAAATAAAAATTTTGTTCAAGGAATCCTCATTAAACTAACATCATGTATACGCGATATTACCCACTCGAACTTAGCAAGAAGTTACAAAACTGGCATTTAAAATTATTAATAACGTTCGCGTGTCAGATTTAAAGAGGAATCTTCTTCCATAAGTTTGTTGGGAAACTTTTGAATTTTTTAGCATTTTAATACGGAGTATTGGAATCAAGTTTTCCGAAGAAATCCTTGTTTACTCCGCTGAGATACACTTTCTATATTCTTAGCTCTATATTCAAATATTAAACTTAATAAAGCAAAAATTAATTGAAAATAGCATACAAAATTAAAATTTCTGAATATTGTGTTAAATATATTCCCAAAACATTTTTCTGAACTAATATAGCGATCAATTGTTGAAGTTTTAAAAGTATAATAGATTGATATAACAGATTATATAATGTGCACATCGATCTTCATCCAAACAATAAACGAAAATTCAATGTTCTTTGTAATATCAATGATGTTATACAAGAAATGAACAGCATAATAAAGAGAGAAAAAAATTAAATAAAACACTACAATTTTTTTTTCAATTTCTTAAAATTTTGTTTTTTAATCATTGTATAATTTTATTAAAATATCAAAAATTTAAGATGCAGTTAACATTATTTAGAACGCAACAAAGTATGAATTTATCATAAGAAACTGCTACAAAAAATATATTCTTGTTTCAGTGTGTATTTAGGAATTATTTTGACAATCATACAAATTAAGATTTTTTTTTAAGTAAATATTAATTAAGAAGTTTTTATGTGTAATAAAGATTATTATAAAAACGCAAAATGTATAAATATATAAATGTTATATAACGAAAATCTTAATTATAAGTTTCTATGAAATTATTAATCAGTGATTACATTTAAATGCAAACAAAAGTAACGCAACGTAAGATAAATAATTCAATGCAACGATAATTTATTAGTCAAATTGTATTGAAACCACATGCTTTTCTACACTGGAAAACGCATATTGGTTGCGCAACCAATGTGGTTCGATAGTGATAACTGAACTGTTCGCTGAATTTTAATTAAAACGTAATACACGGCATAACGACATTAGCATTTAGCGCGCACTCGTTTTGGTATACAATGTTCGGTACATCAATTCAATTTATGTAGAGGATGTGTATATCAATAATTGATTTAATATACAAAATATTTTTTAAAATAAAAAACAGCTCATTTTGAGAAAAATATCAAAAAAATCGTTTTCTAATTACATAGTCAAAGAATTGTTCAAAGAGCTAAAAATCTTTTTTTTTTTTGTTAATTTTGAATATCATATAAAAAACATTAATAAACAAAGAATAAAGTATCTGTTAAAAATTTGAAAAGAACAAAATAAATTAAATTAAAAATTGCTCACTTAAATTTCGATAGAGAAAATATCATTTGAGGAATGACAAATATCACTCGGCTTAACAAATATATACGTTTACTCTGTACAATAATTTTTGTGGCCTGCATACATCACGCTCGAAAATCCTATGAAAATTGTAATAAAATGGCTGCGAATTGGCCGGCTGTTGTAAATAAATAAATTCAACGAAGCGGATTGACTGCTCGGAAAAAAGTAGATCGCGCTGATTGCAGTCATGCTGCAGCTTCACGCCTGTATTGCGAGCAAATTCAACGGGGAGGCGTTTATATAACTGGGACAGAGAGAGGATTTGATTCGGATCTTCTATATATCCCTCCCTTCTTGTCTTTCTATCGACGTATTTATACGATTTATGATGGATGTGAAACAGGAAGATTTGTGGAAGTTGACTTTTTAATTACGACGAGCCGATTAATCCGAAGATATATATGCTGTTGAATGACAGTGTGTGATTTACGCAATTCAAAAATAGAACTGAGTATCGCAATTAACAATTTTTCTAGTAGTGTCTTTATAAAACAATACACTTTAATTTCTGTAATGTAACGTATTACTTATTTTTATATTTTTTGTTTCATTTTTAATTCACTATGAATACAAATGCTCAATTTTTACTAAACTGAATGAACGTGATACTTTTCTGTAAACTATTCGATTTAATGAAAAGACAATTTTCTTTCGTCCCGGGTATAGTTTTAGAAAACAAAATACAATTTGTTTCAGTTTACTGTCTATGTAAGACCTTTCTGTGTGAAGATACATCGAGCAGTAACCGAGGAACTAAGGTCGTTGAAAAGTCCATTGTCGAGCTCACTATACAACAAATAAAGAACAGCTAAGTCATGCCTCGTAGTAACGCCTACGCGCGTGTTATAAACTACCGTGACGCTCATTCGAATTATGAATGAGCTACCTGCCGAAAACTTTAGAACATTATAACTTTATGAAAATTAATATAGCGATGTAAAAATAGGAACGATTTAAAAAAATTTCTTAGACGATTGAATATATCATGTCATTTATTAATAATATAAATTGGTAAATATTTCAAAGTTAAAAATTTAAACAAAGAAAAACTAATTAATTTTGTTAAATAAACAAGTCGTTAGGATAAATGGAATTTATTCATCATGTTAAATATAAATTGCTAAAACTTTTATATATATATATAATACATATAACTTAGTAAAAAAAGAAAATTGGAATTTCTTAATTTTTAATTGTTTCTAACAAGTATAATACTGACCTTTTTATCGATATCATATTTCTTATTTCACATTTGTTATTTCGAAGGAAGAACGCTTGACGTCTCTATACATCTCGCATTGCGATGCAACCCGGTTCGGAATCTGTAGGCGACTGTGGTTGCATAGCAACCCCACTCATATAGAGACGAAAGTAGCCTCCGGGCAAAACTAATGAGCCGCATAGAATACGGAAACGATTTCCGTGGCCTAATTTTCGCGGCGGGTTCATGGTGGCGGTAACATATAAAAATGGGAAGGAGCACGTAAAAGATGAAGCTCGATGGTGTGATAACGTGCAGCCGCATTGCGGCACACACAACCCACCATGCTTCGAGCCGGCTGCATCGCCGAAGCGGCCGTACGAACTTTTCTTCTGCGCTTGAGCCTCTCTCGCCCTCTCCTCCCCCGGTCGTGCTAATATCACTACCACTATCGTGGGCTACCCCACTGCGTCACTCATTCGCACAAGCACTGCTGTGCGATAGCGAATCTTCACATCTGGCCCGAGATCTGCTCTCTAAATGTACGGAATGCGCCGTAATCGCTACGGTAGGATTGATGCCTCGCGTTAAAAATGCATTTTGCAAGATGGATTTCACGACGGCGAAATCTCGTTTATCTACGCGAAGAAATTGCTCCATGATGGCGAAGAATGTATAACGTATAGTATCTGTCGCATTAAAAATTTTTTAATTTAGAAATATTTTTATCATATTGTCCGGACACGATGTATTGTAGTTCACAAAAAACGAAAGGTCTGAATGGCGTTACACGAGATGAAACACGATTTAAGAAATGTTATCTAATTTATAACGTATTAAAATATTATACTAATGTAATATAGTTTGAAACAAAAATTAATAAACTAAAATAAAGTATCAGTAATATTCTCTCAATATTATTACGTTTCACATTTTTCACAACCGTTAACTATTGTTAAAAAACATTTGCATTGAATAAAGAATATAATACGCATTTAACAAACCGCAGTATATACAATTTAAACAAAGTTGGAACATAGTTCGCCTTTCCTCCTTTCTCTCTCGTATTTTATTTTCGCTTTCATGTATACATGCAAGAATCATAGAATAATGAATTCAATAATCACAAATAATACAAATTTTGTAGGGTTTTAAACTGTTACATATCGCATTTAATTAATGTTGACAAAAAATATACTCTTTTCCATTTAAAAACCTATTTTTATTTTTATTTTGTAACAAAACCAACGATGATTCTCTTAATGATAACAGTTATATTATAACCTAATAAGCTGATGTTAATATTATTAAAAAATCAATACACTACAATTATCTTGAAAGATCATTCGATGACGACGTCTCGATGATTCCGTGAAATCTCTGTCAGTTTTGTATTACATATGACTTCTGTAGTTCCGTAGCTGACTAATGGACATACACGTGTTGACACATGTATTACGCGATGTGCAGCTGTTCGCCATGCATGTAATACGAGCGTACTCGTTAATTGTTTCAAAGTGTCTGTAAGCTCTTCAACCCGTATACTCGTTAAACATCCGAACGATTTTGCTGACGCAAAACGAGACGGAAAGTCATGGGAGAAGTAGTGACAGAGAGGCAAATGCATTGTCGCATTATTCTTAGGCTCATTCAATGAGCGGCGTATTAATGAGAAGGATAAGAAAAAGTCTTTTGTGATTCGAAAAATTGGCTTTTACTTTTGAAAAATATCGTATAATTCACTTGTGAAATATGCTTAATAAAGTTAAACGAAAGAAAAAGATATCCGACAATCTCGTTATTAATTGCAAGCAAACTATTAACATAATAAGTAATGAAAATATAACTGAGACTGATAAAATTACAAAGGATGATATCAAAGGGCAAGATATATTTATCTTGCATTTGTGATTGATATTAACCCATTTTTCTACTTATGTTATTGCTTTTTTCATTACACGGCTTATGTATCTACAACAATTTTCTTTTCAAAGAAGTTTTCTATTAAAATTTGATAAAACGTAACGCAACAAAATCATTCTCTTGCTCTGTGAGATTATCAGAATTCTAAATTTGCTTAAACTTGCTGCAAATCGAAGTTTGGAGGTAAAATTATTTTACTTCCAAACTTTGTTGTTATTGCTCAGAGTTGTTGCGCAGACTGTTTAACTATTAATATTTAGTCGCCTATTGCGATAATCAAGATACCAAAACATATATTAATCAGTTTTCTTATCGCTAGTTATAATTTCAATCTTTTGTTCTTTTAGGTATGTATAAAAGTTCCTTTTTGAACATCCAAACAATCTTAGAAATTATAATCTAAAGAAAAATCAAAATGATTTTGTAGACTTCTTCTATCTCGCGTATTTTCAATGCATGCTATTCTTAAACAATTGCGATTTGATTTTGTGAATTTTATACCGCTTCATCCTAATATCGCTGAAGTTTAAACAATTAATATCTATCCGCCCATCGCGAGATGACGAGTAACGAGATACGAGCGTAATGCGATCGAAGCGATCTATAATGAATTAAATCCTTACGCATACATACACACAGGCTGGCTTCCTCCGGCCACACAAATAGAACAGAATAGGTAAATAGCAATTGGTGAATGAAACGAGACAGGTAAAGAGGTGGGCGTATGGAGAACGACGCCGTTATCTCCTGTATTAAACGGACTCGAATTCACTATCGATCGTGGCTTGTCGAATTAACTCACGGTTCTTGTCGGTATGTGTCTGCGTGCATATGCATGTGTGTATTCCGTGTTCGCGTATGCAATATTTCCGATGCCTCCGGCAACAAAATTGTGTTCAGGTGTCGGATAGATAGCGAGAGAGAGATAGAGAGAGAGAGAGAGAGGGAAAAGGGATTAATTAGCAATATTTAAGATAATTTAGACAACTGTTATAACAATTGAGATATACGTCTTATAAAAATGATGCATTATAATTCGTTGTAGATATTTGTTGCACGATATAAAATTGCTAATATAATAATTGTTTGTACAAATCATGTTATATACAATAATCCTATTATTAAATTAAATAACGGATGTAATTAACTGCAATCAGAAAGCAATAAAGACGATGTAGCCGTAAGCTATGTATAATAATTGTAAAGTAAAAAAGATTTTAGACGGAATTAAAATAAAATTCAAACAGGTCAATGAAAATGATTATAGACGCTTTGTGATCCTAAAAATGAATTTCAGTGTATAACTACTATATCAAATAGTGATAAGTATACTGTTGGTAATTAGTGGCTAGTCACTGGATTATTTAGTGAATTTTAATTTTCACTGCTTGATGCAGTAGAATTATAGCGGTGCTCAATCGCGCAACAATAATCACTGTTTATCAGTGAAAAATGATTTCACTGACAAAATCAGTCAAATTTCCACTAATTCATTTTTAGAGAGAACATTTCGCTCTTACCAATTATCATGCTTTTAATAATTGCACAATGGCGAGCGTATCTACGTTCCTCAATGATATTCTACACAAATGCAGCAATTGCAAAAACGAAACGCGATGCCGCACTCGTATTTTCAATTTAAAACGTATCGAAAAACGAATTTTCCGTCACGGCACGCGGGGGATTGCCGGCGGTGGTATATTAAGGTGGAGAGGCGCGGTGATGATTCGCGAAATGCAATTTGATTTGATTTCTCGGGGCGAGATGGTACGCCGGCGTGAGAAGGAAGCTGGCCGAAATACAAGTCGATCGCGTCCAATTAATCGCGGCGGCGATGCATATGCATGCGCGCGTACGACCCTGGAATAACGTCCGTCCCGGCTATCGTCCCGCGCCAGTTATGTATTTATGCAATGACATTTACGTGCATACGTCCGGCACACGCCTGATGATACGCATGCTGCACGTACGCGCGCACGGGGCGAAGCATTATATCCCGGCGTTATCGTTGCGTCCAACACGCACAGCGGGAATTCAGCGCTGGGACGGCTTTTAGGTCGGAGAAAGAAGCCCGCGACATAATTACATCGCGGAACAAAGTTATCAGAACAATGTTTCCCTTTATTTTCCAAACTTGTCAATGCTTTATGCACAGACATCGTTACAATTAGCTCCGACTCCTCCTATTCGTTGCATTTCAGAGATTACTCCGACAGGACGTTGCCATTATAGCGCGATCGCAATCGCCGGACGCGCAACTGATCACGTCGACGGACAATAATTTGCCGTGGTATTTGCCGCAAAACGCTGCAAATTTCCTCGGGGAGTCGAGACCTTTAACGATTACAACCGCTCCCTCGTGAGTCCGCGAGAGAGAACTTTAAGATCACATCGGTTTCACCGGCCAATCAGCTTATGTTTGTTTTCTATGGGATGCATACCAATTATCGATTAATTATGGATTATGCCAAATGAGCTGTGCCATATGAGATAAAATAAATACGCTTTAAGCCGATTAATCGATAAAATCTTTAAACTGATTAAAGTCGAAACGTAAAGTCGTCGTAATTTCGAAAGAGACTCAAGCCGTTAGATGTATAAAAGTACAAAGTCAGATTACATATTTGATGTGTTTAAAAAAAACCTAATGATGCTCATCAGTAAAAAGTACGGTTTTGTCTCGAGAAGTATCAAGCCATTGAAACTCACGTTGAACTTTACGTGAAACTTACTAACGTTTCTGGCATTGTACACTGCGTGTAAAAGGACAAAATTTGAATAGAATGAAAAATTCGATCATATCCGATTTGACGTAGGTCATCCACATACACGTGATCCCGATTAACCGCGTTCGGACGGATTCGCGGGTGTAAGCCGAAAGCAATCGCGTTGCGCGCAATAGCGGCACCGGCGATTTCAATCGGCCGATCTGAAAACGACTCGCTTCGGCGCCGAGGGTAATCGGCGCTTCCTAGAATTCATTAGGTGCGTTACAGGGGAGATTAACTCGAGCGATCGCCCACTAATGCATACTCACGGTTCTTCTAACTGTTGCTCGCTTTTTCGACACGTGCTTTCGGATAGACTCGGATAGTAAAACTGAAAGTACTAAAACTGAAATACTAATATTAAAGCGTTGAAATATGTAATTGCCGAAAATGTCATTTAGCAAGAGCGTCGTAAACATAGTAGTCTCGTAATGTTCAGGAATCATGGAACATGGCCAACATTTAGATACATAAAACTATAAAGTCAAATAATTTAATATGCTTAAAAACTAATAATTCAATAAAGTTTATATAGCTGTCGTTCGTTAGTTTCTAATATAAAGCCACTTTTCAAATGTTCAACGGTAAAAATAATATTTTAAAAGTAATATTAAACAATATTGCCTAACACGTTATCTCGTCAGCAATTTTTGTATATTTATTGTGTACATTATAAGAGAATTTTCATGATCATAAATGTATAAAATATTGTACAATTATATAATTAAATAAGATTTTGTCCTCATGAGTAGAATGTATTATTTACTTTTTTATTTGACGTTATTATCTAGCTGCTTTCAAAATTTATATTAAATGGTATTTATGTTTTACAAGCACTTAAAAAAATTTCGACAATCAAATGACCATAATATTCAATGTATTAAATTATAATCTTACTTTTAATATAAGAGATACTGGGAGAACGGATTACTTAGCTTCTACAAATAGCTCCAAATATCTCATCTCATTCGGATGCAACTGATATATGGCCTTGTCTGCGGAGACAATAGATAAGCGTAACGTTATTAGCTATCAAAATTAATGAACGATATCGTATCCCAACTAATCTCTCGTTAAGATACTCGCTGCACGTCGCGACGAGAAGCGCAGAACCGCTATGCAGTACGACGTAATTAACGATGACATGCTTACCGCATTTACGTTTCTTACGTGGATCCATCAAATATAACCCGTCACGCAAAAAGGTCCCGCAGATGTATTTTTATACACGAGGATGCACTTTTGCATCGCGAGTATAAAAATCTCCCGCCGCCACCAGCGCGACAAGAAAGCTTCACCCTCTTCACCCTCTCGACGAACTGATAAGGAATTATTGAGATATTCGAGTTCTCATTAACGTCCGCCCGCACGTCGTTATGATCGTTCGCGATTTTAATACATACACTCATGCGGAATAATTATTCGCACAAATTTATCTTATTTCGCGACGTTTATCGTCGCATTAAGGCGACGTCTGGTCATCTTCCGACCGGATATTAAGTCCACCTCGTCGACTTAACGACGCCGTTAAGAGCGCTTTACGGATATTCGCGTTTTCGCTCCTACCTTATACACGCGCTTCTTATGATACCCGCTCATAAATCGCGATTGTAATTTACGAGCAGGAACGGCACACAAAAATGCGTCCGGCAATAAAAATATATATTAACGAATCTCGTAACGTCGGACGACGACCCGATCGCAAAAGATGCTCGTGAAAATCGCGGACGCGATAGTTTTGTTTTACGTATACTTACTCGCCGAGAACATTTGAGAAGACTCTGATAATTGCAACATGTGCCATAGTGCGTACTTGGAGGCGTTATCGGCATTCTCACACGTTTGTTTTAACTTGGCAAAGGACGCTTGGATATAAGTAGCAGGGAAGCTTCTTGCAAATGAAGGAGGGAGGGGAGGTACTTAATATAAGACGTCTTTTTTAAGAGTTCAAGTATAAAGCGGAAAATAGAGAGAAAAGAGTCTCTTTATACTTTATTCTCAATAATATTTATTCATGTATATATATATATATATAAACTTTGCTATTTAAAATAAAAAGGATAAAAATATATAATTAAAGAAATACAAAATAATAAAGTTAATTGCGATAATAAAAAAATTACATTAATTTTTACTATTAAAATTATTTACTATTAATCATTCCGAAATGATCAATAATGCAAACTGATGTACAATGGAGTGAAGATTAAGTAATTGTATACTACAAACAGTATGGATTCTAAACTTAATTCTTTTTTCCTTTCTCTCTAAAAGTGAATCAGTGAGATCAGCGATTATACACTGATAATCAGTGTAAAAGCGTTTGATTATCAGTGAGTTTCACTGATTGACAGTGATAATCAGACGCTTTTACACTGATTATCAGTGTATAATCGCTGATTTCACTGATTCACTTTTAGAGAGTTCTCTTTCAACGTATGTACATAATTGTATATTACATTGAGCAACTGTTATTAACGTTCTAATCATCTTTATTCGGAATTATCCTTTATTCGCAGTCAGAACATTTGTGTTTTCAGAATAGCGTTTCCTGCAACGGGAGGTCGAACGAATCTCGCCTTTTCTCGAAAACCGGGACGCCTCCTGATTCCGGTTGTACCAGGATGCGACATTCGGTGGACGCCGCTGGGAAGCGGTGGATCGCCGCGTGCCGCAACGGAAACACCGTCGCATCCGTCGCCCTCGCGCGCGCGGACGTGCCTTGAGAACGGGGGAGCTGAATGGGGGATGCATTTCTACGTACGAGAAGTCGCGCGCGCTCTCTGCGCGCGGAGGGGATGGTGGTGGCCTGGTTTCATTGAACCTGCCTGCACCGCGTACAACACCTCCATGCCGTACGGCGGCCCCCGCAACCCCGCGGCAACCCCCGCGCACCCACGATCCCACCCGCGAACGTTCGCAGTGCGGAGCGGTGCGCTCGCGACGTCGGGGGTCGGCGGTCAG